>JACEIK010004691.1:12580-25554 GCA_018107945.1 Datura stramonium | reverse complement strand
GAACCGAGAAGAGATGACTTGGGAAGCAGAGGAAGATATGAAAATCAGATATCCTCACTTGTTTCAAGCCTAGTCATTCAAGAGGTATGTTAGTATTGTTATCATATGAAATGCCTTATATTATATGTATAAATGAGATGGTCGACTCTAGTCTTTTACGTAATGAATGATAGAATATTGTATGGAGAACCCGTATTGGACTTTTTTGCATTTCAGGTTTTTGATATAGTCCATATTACAGGGGAAACTCTGCCGAAACATTATGAATTAGCTTCATTCTCGTAAATGTTTTATATTATAGTTTAAAGCTTCTGATATATTTATAAGTTTACTCAAAATGCCAGTGTATGATAGACCATGGGTTGACTTGGGGTTACTTGTGACTCCAAGTACCATGTTTGGTTCAGGGTGTAAGCTCGGGGTGTGACAAGCTTGGTATCAGAGCACTAGGTATAGAGTATCCTCAGATGTTTGGAAGTCGCATTAGGTACACTCCTCTTCATTGGTGTGAAGCACGCTACACTTATGACGGGGAGGCTACAAGATGTTATTAGGAAAACTCCTTTTTGTTCATACTCCTTATTGTGCGCTGAAAATTCAATTACAGAATCATTCTCCTAACTCGTGCTCTATTTTGTTTCAGTGAATCATTCCTTCACGACGTGGTAATGGAAGAAGGGTCGGTAATGCTCATCGACCTGCCCCACCAGCCCCGGCAGCCCCCCAAGACGACTTAATGTCCATCGCAGAGTCAGGGCGGCCATTCATCTGCTTGCTCAAACTGTTACCAACCAATTGAACCAGCAGGTGGTTCCAATCAAAAACAACGGGTTCGCAGCAGTTGCCCGAGTGTGGAACTTCACTCGGATGAACCCTCTGGATTTTCACAGATCTAAGGTAAGAGAGGACCAACAAGGATTTGTGGATGAGATTAAAAAGATCACCTGAATGATGGGTGTCAGTCCCTCAGAGAATGCCTACTTGGCTGCCTACCAGCTGAAAGGGGTAGCCCAGGTCTGGTACGAATAGTGGAAGGAGGGGAGGCCAGTGGAAGTAGGACTGGTGGAATGGGAGGAGTTCACTATAGCCTTCCTAGACAGATTCTTTCCTCAGGAGCTCAGGGAGGCAAAAGTAGCGGAGTTCATGAATCTAAGACAAGGAAATTGGACAGTATAAGAATATGATCTGGAGTTCATCAGGTTGTCCAAATACGCTCCAGAGATGGTGGCCGAGCTAAGGGATCACATGCTGAAGTTTGTTAATAGGGTGTCGAACCTGGTCCTCAAAGAGTGCAGGACAGCGGTACTGATTAAGGATATTGACCACCAGCCTTATTGTCTATGCCCAATAGATTGAGCTAGAAAACTAAGGGACATGGAGCAAAAGAACAAGCGGGCAAAGACTGGCCAATCAGATTATGGCCACCAGAGGTCTGGCGGTAGCATCTGCCCATAGCAGCAGCAGCAGAACTACGGTGCCAGTCTGTCACGCCCCACCTTGGGGGCATGATTAACACCTGGTGCACTACTAGGACCTGAACTGCTAGACTGCTGAGCGTAAGCACTTCTGGTGCCTGGCTGGCTCTAACTCTAGATTCAAGAAAACGATGGGCTATATAACTGCTGTAAATATAGCCTCCGGCTGACTAGGCCTATAGCCACCTGTAAACAAACCACAGCTAACCAGAATAACAGTAGTATGAAGGAACCTATGCGGGCCTACAAGGCCACCATGCTGTCTAGTTACCTCTAAATCAAGAAAACAGGTGCTAAACAGCTACGTGACCGACAAGGTCACCACTACGAACTGAACGAGGCCTCACACGGCCGTCATAACAACTAAGACATACACATGGCCTCACACGACCGGTACAGCTAACCACAGGGAATATGCAATCTACAAGCCTCTAAGAATACTGATAATATGGTCGGGACAGGGCCCCGGCTTACCCATAATGTACAACAAAAGATAAAGGATAAACCTCTAGCTATCTAGCTCTGGATGACTGGAGCTGATGACTCTGTTTGCTGAATGGAATCACGAGGGGTCGGCTCCTCGTCTATGAGTACCTGCAGGCAAGTAATGCAGCGCCCCAAACGAGCGTCAGTACCGCTGGTACTGAGTATGTAAAGAAACAACTGGAAAATAACAGAAGACAAGCAATATAACTAATGGAACTGAAGTAGAAGGAAGTAGACTGTAACTGCCTGAAAGCATGAGTTCAAGACTGTCCGTAACTATACTGAAAGGAGTAGGAGTCATACCTGGAAATGTAGCGTTCTATTGTCGATCTACTCATATCTAGTGTAACATGGCATAATATAACATAACATAGCATAGCATAGCACACATAAACCTTACCCGGCCCCCATAATACGGGAGGTACAACCAACAATTAATCTATACCCCTACCCTAGACATCCTATCTCCTATAATAACTATAAGCATCTTGTCGGTCCCCTGGGTATGCATTTGGGCTCGCTGAGCCCCTGACTATAACTGTACTTGAGTCCGAAGGACTCTTGAATCAACACCCCGGGCGTACCCACTCGACGGGGGTGTATAAAAACCGACCAAGGAAAAATATGGGGAAACCGACATCCCATCTTCGTCCCCTGGGGGACGGCATGCCACTTCATAGAGCGACGTATCCTCGCCCTCTGGCAGACGAGTCGATATAGCTATTAACCCTGGGGCATTCATGAATGCTAGGTAATCCAACCCCAAAACAATACAGTCAGGTCTCAACTAGTAATACTAACTGCATATACCACATGCTGAAACTAGTGACAATAATGTCTATGTATATACTACATGCTGAAACTAGTGACAATAATGTGTATGTATATNTGTGTATGTATATACTATATGCTGAAACTAATGATAGTGATATGTAGGTACTTAATACATGCTGAAACTGATAATGGTATATATACAATCTTCTGTCATACTGTGCTGAGTCTAATACTGAACAAGATATAGTTTTTCTGCTAGGAATCATGTTGTATAACTGAGTTTCATGGTAACATGATTTACTACTTCTAACATTCTTTCTAAACATCATTTTAGGCTAGCATTCTATTTCTGAAATACCTTACAGGAACTTATATTTCTTTACTAAGTTTCGACTGAACACGAAAAAATCCTAACATACTTTACTAAATCACATACTGGCCATGTTACCGTTTTTTCACTATCTACTAGAATTTGCATCGTGCTAGTAAGTTTCATGCTACACATGACCTGATGTTGCTAATATCATACTAAAATGAATACTAAACATAATAAGCGGTTTCTGAAACATTCTACTGGCACTTGAACCATTTTACTACACCGAAACTACTAACTTGCCAAAGAAACTAGCTTTACATACCTCCGTTTCTGATTTCCCAGCTAATTGGCGTAATTCGGTCAATATTCCGCTATTTCTCCCAACTGCATCCGTATATATATCAATTAGGACTAAATACATTAATATTCTAAAAGAAAATATCACTTTTAATATATATATATAGCCCAAACTTTGGCTTATCGAAAAACGGTTGATAACTTGCTATTTCTTGAAAGTCCAGAAGGGAGAAATGCTTACTTTAGGGCTAGGAGTATATTGACACTAATTTGGAGCAATTCCACTTACCTTAGCTCGGTAGCACAACGGTTCGCAGGTCGAATTTCACGAAACAAAACTCATAGGAATGCTCCTTGCTGCTTAATACCTCGCTACCCAAGGTTATACCGAGTTTGGACCGCGTATAACAGCATAATCGGACGGAAATTCCTCAAAATCCTCATGCCCTCTGTTTTCCTTCGTTCTCTCTGGAAATTATAAGAAATTATCACTTAAAACCGAAGTTTGGAGGCTTTTATACTCTGGGCTGCACCTCACCTCTGTGGCACATTAGCCATCGTGGAGGTGAGCCTCCGTGACACGCTGGCCATCGCAGAGGTGAGCCTCCGTGACACTCTGGCCATCGCGGAGGAGGTCTGCCAGCCTCCTCTTGTGATGGTTCGACGTGTCGCTTATCCGGTCTTTCCCTGGGCCTTTTCCTAGCATGTATGGCATTCTAAAACTCTTAACCAACATACGAATATGCCATCTACATGTCGAGAATTTATGGGGTGTAACATCCTCCCCCCTTAAGAACATTCTCCCTCGAATGTAAACTTCTATTTATAGGGGTCTCAACTTACTCAACTTACTTTTTTTTAGGAAAATTTTGATAACATCTGAACAAAACTGCAAATCTGAAAAACCATGTCTGCATCTGAAATCCACTACAATAGATGAGTTGCTGGGACAAGCCCCTAGCTAACTCCAAGTATAAATAGAAGAAAACAAAACTGAAATAAATGATCTTTGCCCTTGAAAGATGAGGACTCACCACTAGTGCAGTTGGAGTCTTCTGAGAGTGATCAACTAGTGAGGCTGAGACTGAGATCCTGCAGCTATATCATAAAATGATCCATCATAAAGGTATGCATCAGTACTTTGAATGTACTAAGTAAGTGAGAGAAACCATACATAAGAAATACAATAACTGAACTGAAAAGACATGATATGATCAACTGAACTGCTGAAACTTAATAAGTCTAATAAGTTGAGATGGTATGAAAGACCCTGTCTAATGGTCAAGGTCATGCCTTAAATCTTTGATACTGAACTGAACTGATCTGAACTGACTAATCTGAGACTAAACTGAGCTGACTAGTGGAAGAGTCTATAACTGATATATAACCACGTGAGCTGGACGTGGAGTCTGATGTATACACCACATCGGTAGGACCCAATATATCTTGCCGAGGAATAAAGGCATGATCTAGGTGATCACAAGAGTCTGGGGCCATGAGGCCAATAAAACTATAACCTATAGTGGCAATGTAGTTCTGGGAACGTGGGTGCGCTAGAACCCCGGTCCGCTCGGTGCTAAGTCCTACTCCCACTCCATAGTACTAGACTAAATACTAAGCTGATAGCTCGAAACTGGGGTCCCAAACTAGTCAGGAATACCTATCTGGAAGCACCTTGAGAGTCTAATCGACCGGATTCTGTAACTGGATTCTAAGACTAGTCAGAGTTGCTTCTTTAGAAGCGTCATAACCGTCTAAACAACAAACTGTAATCTGAAGCTGGAGTCCTAAGGCTAGTAAGAGCTGCTTATCTAAAGTGTCATGACTGCCTAGTGGGCTATTAAAACTGAGTTCTGAATCTGATTCTAATAACTGGGATGTACTACTGAAACATGGGGAATTTCTGTAGTCAAACTGATCGGCTGACATTTCTAACTAACACTAGATATTCTAACATTTTGACTGAAACTAAATTGACAATAGTCTGACTGATTTTCAATACAATTAACAACTTGGGAGTCCCCAACACTGATAGAATCAAGAAAAATTTCGATATCAAGAACTATTGAAAGATTGTAGTTTTCTGAATTCAAGAGCTAGAGCTAGAATTCACGTTACAGGAACAAGCAACAACATGGTCACAAACAGGTGGAAAAACATCAACATTTAACATAAATGATATTCCACATGATTTAAATGAGGTTTGACAGATAATTTCATCATATTCGAAAGTCTCAGGGCTAGAACTGATAGAGAAAATAAAGAAGGATTTTGGGGAAACAAAGGAAGAACTATTCCCTTGTTGAATTCCCACATACCTAGCTAAGAATTTCTAGAGAAAATCCCCAAGAAAATTCTGAGATGACACGCCTGCCCTAGCTTCTGCTTTAAACTTCTTGTCTGTTCTACGCTTAGGCTTGAGGGAAAGAGAGTGAAATGAAGGGGAAAAGGTCGTTCTACCCCTTTAACTCCCTCCTAAACGAGCCCAAAATGATGGGGTTTTAGTATTAAAAAAAAGGTGAGAAATTACCAACATACCACCGAAATAAAGAACTGAAAACTGGCCGACACTAAATGATGGGCCTCAAAACAGGTCATTAGCTTGACCCACGACCCATTGGAACCCACCGTTGGTTCTAAGTCCAGAAACCATGCCCACTGAAAATGAACCACGGGAGGATACAATGATCCGTTGGAAGAATCATTGGGTCATTGTTACATCTCGTTAGTACTGGTAGGAAAATTGGGGCTTGAGGCAACGATCAACAGAACGACTCATTGGTAGGACCAACCGGTTGTTGCATCGACTAATGGTCTACACCGTTTGGCCTTTGGACTGGGCGATGGGTGGTAGCATTGGCTCATTGGTAGGAAGCATGAGTCGTTGGTTCCTCTCGTTGCCTTAGGGAAGGGTCCGATACGATTCTGAACTTGGGATCCATCAGACGAAAGGACGGCTCATTGGCTCAACCAATGGATCGTCCTATGGCTCATTGTTTTCCCCAAAGGTAAACTGCTGCGCTGACAACGACTCAGACAATGGTCCATTGGAGCTTACCACGGCCCATTGTCTAGGTCGTTCTGTAATAAAATTTCTAGTTTTTCTTTTCAATTTTCTTGAAATGCCTGAGTGTAGTCTAGGAAGGTTTCGGGGTGTTACACTTAGCCACAAAATCGACAATGTCCCTCTTCATACCATTCCTCCAATAGACTTTTCTCAAGTCATGGTACATCTTGGTAGAACTTGGATGAATCGAATATCTCTAGATGTGTGCTTCTTCCATAATCCTATCTTTGAGGTCACCTACATTAGGAAAACATAATCAACTTTGATATCATAGGACACCATCTCCCCCTTGTGCGAAAACCAATGCCTTCTTCTTTTGTACATCTTCTTTTAACTTATGTACGAGGGGATCTCAGTCCTGCTTTTCCTTAAATTACACAACTAAAGAGGATTCAGCTCCATTTTGAACAAGTATATTACCTTCCTCGGTATCTAAAAGACAAACTCCTAAGAGTGAGACGCTATGCACATCTTTGGCTAGCTCTCTTTCTCTTCCTCCACATGGGCTGTACTACCTACAGACAACCTTCTAAGAGCATCAATAACTACATTAGCTTTATTTGGATGGTAGAGAATACTCAAGTCATAATCCATGAACAACTAAAGCCATCTTCTCTGTCTCATATTCAACTCCTTCAGGATAAACACATATTGAAAGATCTTGTGGTCTGTGAATAAATCAGCATGAGCACCATAAAGGTAATAGCCCCAAATTTTCAATGTGAACACAACCACTGCTAAATCTAGGTCATGGGTCGAATAAATTCTTCTCATGGACTTTAAGTTGTCTGGCGGCATATGTTATAACCTTACCATTCTGCATCAATAAACATCCAATGCCAACTCTATAGGCATCATAATATACAACAAAACCATTTGTGCCCTCTAGGAGGGTCAATACAGGAGCAGTAATCAATTGCGTCTTCAATTCCTGAAAGCTTTTCTCACAAGCTTTAGACCAATGAAATTTGGCCTTCTTCCAGGTCAACATAGCCAATGTAGCAGCAATAGGTTAAAATCATTCTACAAACCTTCTATAATAGCCTGCTAAGCAATACCTTCGTTTGAGAAAATTTTGCCTAAGAATGCCACAAACTTCATCACTTGGAGAATCTGACAAATAACTCCTTGTCCTTAAGTGTCTAAAGGATTATTCCGAGATGGTTAGCATGCTCCTCCTCACTCTTGGAGTAAAACAAGATATCATTAATGAACATAATAACAAAAAATTCTAAATATGGCTTACACACTATGTTCATGAGATCCATTAATGCTACAGGAGTGTTAGTAAAACCAAAGGACATAACAACAAACTCAAAATGACCATAGTAGGTTATGAAGGCTGTCTTGAGGATATCACATTCTTACCTTCAACTGAAGATACCTCAATCTGAGGTCTATTTTCAAGAAGCACTTGGCACCCTTAAGTTGGTCGAACAAGTCATTGATCCTAGGAAGAGGATACTTATTCTTTATGGTGACCTTGTTCAACTATCTGTAATCTATACACATTTTAAGGGTGCTATCTCTCTTAGCGCAAGAAGACTGGAGCACCCCAAGGTGAAACACTAGAGCGGATGAAACCCTTATCTAGAAGATCTTTTAACTGTTCTTTTAACTTTTTGAACTCAGCTGGAACTATTCTATATGGAAAAATAGAGATTGGATGAGTATTAGGAATAACATCAATTCCAAAGTCTATTTCCCTGTTTGGAGGGATTCTTGGAAGATCAATAGGGGAAACCTAAGGAAACCATAAACAATGGGAACTGACTGTGGGGATGGGGTCTCAACATCAAAGTCTTTCACTCTAACTGGATGATAGATGCACCCTTAGAGATTAACTTCCCAGACTTAAGGTATGAAATAAAATGACCCTTGGGCATAGCGAGACTACCTCCCCAAACTAGAACTGGCTCATTTTGAAATTGTAACTCTACTATTTGAGTCATATAATCAACTGTGGCATAACAGGAATACAACCAATCCATGCCTAGAATAACATCAAATTCCACCATATCAAGCTCAACTAGTCCAGTTGTGGTGTCTTCATGATGGACTAAAACTATACAATTTCTATAGATTTTCTTTAGCTAGAACTGACTCACAGACCAAACTAAAAACACTGTAAGGCTCTAAGAGTTGTTGCGGAGAGCTTCTGAACTTATCGGCTACATAGGAAGTCACAAACGATAAAGTAGCACCTAGATAAAGTAAGGAATAAAGTTCAATGGAGAAGACTCTTAACATAATGGTAACAATATTTGGGGAGTTCTCCAAGTCCTTCCGGCTAGCCATAGCATATAGACGGTTTTGACTGCCGCCTATCCCTAAAATAGTGCCCCTTCAGACGGGTCTACCTGTTGGTGGAGTAGGTTGGGCTCTGTTGCCCTTATTTCCCTTGCTGGATGGACAATCCTTTATATAGTGGCTCTGTCGGCTGCATCCATAACACTCATCCTTGCCCCCTATGCCACTCATCCAAGTGATTCCTACTACACTTGCCACAAGGTAGGTATCCCTGGGTTCCCTGAACCATACCATCCTATCGTTGTGATCTCTTCTCCTTCCTGTGACTCTATGCTAGAGCATTAGCTGACTGTGTAGGTCTGGAGGACCTCTTTCTAAAGAAGGACTTGTTTCCATTCTCATTCATTTATTGTGTAGCCTCATTACCCGATAACTTAGCTCTCTTGCTCTGGTGCTCCTCTATGTCCTTATGCTTGTCTTACTTTACCTACTGGGCATATACTATGAGTCTAGAAATGTCTATATCATTAATCATTAGAGAACCTTTGCACTTCTTTTTCACGTTCTTGCCCAATCCAAATGTGAATTTCCTCATTCTAGCCCTCATAATCTAGTACCATTTTTGGAGCATATAAGGATAGCTAAATAAACTTAAGGTTGTACTCCTTTACACTTATAGTGCCTTGCCTCAAGTTATCAAACTCCTCCGCATTTGCCTCTCTTAGCTCTTAAGGGAAGAAGTGGTTCAGGAAAGCTTCCTCAAAACCATTCCAAGTGGCTGGAGCTGCATTATCACCTCTACCCTGCTCGCATTGTTCATACCAAACATCAGCAGCATCCTTCAGATGGTAGGAGGCAAACTCAACTCCCTCGGTCTTAGAAGCATGCATCACTTTCAAAATCTTCCAAATCTCATCAATGAAGTTCTGAGGTTCCTTTTCCACCTTAGATCTTTTGAATACTGGAGGATTCATCGTCAAGAACTCTATAATCCTTGATTCTCCTGAATTAGGAGAACTAAAGTGGGTTGGTGCATAGTTCTAACAACTTGACTGAGCGGCCACCAACTAGGTGAGAATCTGAATAGCCCCTCTAAACTCTGCCTCTATAGTACCCATACTAGGAGGCTGGGGCAGTGGTGTCTCAGAATCCCATTTGTAGACGGTCCATCCTGGACTGCAATGCTAAACCAGGGAACCATTGCTGGTCTATGGAGGCATGTTCCTCTAACTAGTAGCACATCTTGGAGGCATGATCTAAAACACGTGAATATATGAGAAAAGAGGAAGTTTTATAGAGTTAAACTGTATCGCACTATTTAGAAGATGAAAGAAGGAAAGTATTTTCTAATGCTTCATAGTCTCACTATTATAGATGTGGTGCGCTCACATCTATAAGAACAACACTACTAGATACGACTTTATAGACATCCTAGGACTCTGTGAATCTAAAGATCTAACACCAAGTTAGTCACACCTTGAATCTAAAACCAGTGTGTAGATTGGCACTCAGATCACTTTTGTGACCCAATCGAACCCTTGTCCTAGCTTACTATCAGTTAGGTCTCAATAAACAATGTGGAAGATGAAACACAGTGAGCTCAATATAATAATAGAGAATTTATTCTATAACTAATATAAATGTTAAAAAGTAACATTATTGACTCAATATCTAACTCTATCAATGAAGCCTCTAATAATTGAAGATAAGTGCTGGGACAAAGCTCCCACGGCTACCTTAAGGTCTATAAATAAAATACTCAATCAAATCTAGAACTCTTTGAATTGAAGTCTTATAAATAAAAAACTCAATAATACTAGATCTCTTTGAATATAGGAGACCTCACCAAAAGTTGGATGTAGATGAAGTCCTAGTGAAACATCCTTTGCTAATCCTGTCTACCTAAGTCTGCATCATAATAAGATAGCACCAAAAAGGGCGTCAGTAAATGGAATGTACGATATGTAAAATAGCTAAATGAAATATCGTTAGTAAGAATATCTCAAGTGAAGGACATAACTGGAAACGGTAACTTAACATGAAACAATAAACATATACTATACTATGAAACTCTAAATGATGCATAATACACAATGTGATAATATGATCAATGTGTAAAGTAATTTATGTAATAAGACTCACACATCATAATAATATCTGTAAATACATATGCAAGTTATGTATATCTTTAAATTGGGAGTTTCTCATAACTGAAAATATCATGAATAAGTACATAATGATCCTACGTCTGGCCACATGGAGGGGTGCAATCCAAATCCTTGCTAGGGCTGAGGATAAAACTAAACTGTGGATCCATAACTGAAGTCCTTACAAGGGACTTATTTGAAGAGTCGCCCAAACCAATGTTACCATCCTATCCTATGCTAGCTATGTAGTTTTTGGGCTTAGGGGTTGTCTTAACTCATTCACCTAACTTGATTCTAGATGATTCTCCCAAAACATACGCTCGTATAACTGGGCCCTCAGTGAGGCAAAATCGAAAACATCATTATAAAGCACTCTAGCTATAACATATGATGAATGATTTAAAATCATCTGTGGAGCCTTTCTCCCAAAATATTATTGAACTCTACTTATGAGCCTTGGCTCAAAACATGGCTTAAAACTATACTCGGGAGTGTTGACTCCAAAACATCTCTTTAAAACTGTACTTGTGAGCCTTAGCTCAAAATAATCTCATGACTTTCAAAATAAGACTTTACTTAAGCTTTTGAAAATCATGAAAAAAATCATTTCTTCATGCTAAAAATCTCATCATGCATTCTCTCTTGAAGATATGCTCAATCTTTATGCAAACAATGCATTTACTTCAAAACACATGCTTTCAAAATCATGATTATTAAAAATCATTCTTTTATACCATTGGGTTCATGAATAAGAGACATGAACAAAATCATAAATCAACAATTAACAAAAAAGAGAGGATGATCAACAATAGAAATTAAATAGGAAAGGCTTATAATCAATAATCAAGGATATCAATAATCAACTCAATGTGAAGAATTCAATAAAGGCAACTCAACACATATATAGCGTAGAATATCATGAATATAACAAAAACCCTAGTTTTATACTCAACAATCTCCACAATGTATTTAGGACATGAGGAAGATAAGAATTTCTCCCTTAGGTTAGCCTTACATACTTGGAAATTAAAGCCTCAAGCTTGAAAACCCTAATTTAGAGAAGAAGACTTCCTATCTTCTGAAGAACTTGAGAGCTTGAATCCTTGAATTATACACAGTAATGGAAGAACTAGGAGTTTAGGCTTTAGGAGTACTTAAATAGTACCTTTAGGAATCCCAAAACATCTATGTTTTGGTAATTAAATTGTAGGAATTGACTATAATACCCTTAAACTCATTTATGGAAATCTATCTCGTTAGTGTCCATGACTGGNACGACATTGTTGAGCTTCATATTTATATGATGTTTACTGTATGCATGTGTCCATGACTGGACTAAGGACTTGTGGTCTGCTGTAATATGTCGTGGTCACTAGTCGTTATGGATGGCACAATTTTTCTTATTTCTAATCTTCAAAAAATGACCACTCAATACAATTCGTACCTTGTCACTATGATTCGTGATAACCTCCCATTATGACTAGAACACTTTTGAGAATTCTCCAATTTCCCTCCAACGGCCCTTGTAATGACTTGTCACTTGGACTAATGAGTCGTCAAGTGGCTCGTTGGTTCTTTCTCCTCCTGTACTGCTTCTTCCGTATGATTCATGTCATGACTCGTTGGTTCTTCCCATGAGTCGTCACTTAGCTCGTGTTGTGGTCCTTGACAGATTCTCTAATGGCTTTCGTTTTAAGTTCGGGATCAATTCTTAGGGTCTTTTTTAGGGTTTTTTCAAATGTACTGGTATGTAAGGCAATGAGTAATATATGAAAAGTTGTAATTAGTAAATAAGAACAAAAATCAACCTGAAACTTAAATGCCATATCGGGTGAACCATATTCCTGAACCGTGATATGGCTTGTATAAAGAGGTCATGAAAGTAACACAACAAAACAATAACTTCCTTAAGCGTTCCTTACCCTAGCAAGGATTAGGAAAACTCTACCAACTTGATCGAGATATATGGGCATCATATGATCATTCATGATGGCGTCGGTTATGGGAATCTCCCATTGTTCCTCATGTTTTAAGATGTTCATTTTTAGGATTTGTGATATCATGTTTTATAGTATGATTGACCCATTGATTAGCTTATGAGCTTCCACTTATGATTTCAAATGAACCTAGATCTTTGATACCCACTTTGTCACGACCCAAAT
>JACEIK010004691.1:2348-12387 GCA_018107945.1 Datura stramonium | reverse complement strand
GTAAGTGGGTTAAACACTAGAATTTCAACATAACATGGTTGGAGACTTGTGATCATAGAATAAGGGTGAAATTGGGAATGTGGGTGGAAGTATTTGTCCCTTTCATGAACCTACATACATGGGTAATTTTAATGCTAAGCTTGTCTTGAAACCTCAAAGAGATTTCAGATGAACTTGAAGAAGAGCCCTAGCTTGCCTTGAGAGAATTTAAACTTGTATTTGGGACTGTTAGGAATAGAGTAAGAGTTTAGGAGAGATAAATACCTTAAAAAACTCTTCCCAAAGCTCAAAATGACCTAATATAGGAGTTGAGAATTCAAGAATTTCCAAGACAACCCCTGAAAATCAGACTGAATTGGATAACTAGGTGTCGTAACGGTGGCTGTGATGGGCTGTCACTCGCCCGACGGTCCGTCGCCCTTACCATCGACCCCAATCCAAAGAAGTCTCATGCCTACCCCTTAATTATGGTGGAAGTGATGGGTCTTCACTCTTTGTAACACCCCAAAAATCTCCTAGACAAAACTTAGACTCATCAGATTAAACTAGAAAATTTTATCTCAGAACGATTGAGACGACGAGTCATTGTCAGAAGTAATGACCTGTTGTCTGGATCGTGGTCAGCCCTACTAGTTGTCTTTGAGAACCAATGAGGCATTGAATGACCGGTGGTGAGGAGTAACAGGTCGTCCTATCGTCCATTGTATTCCCAGCTCAAAACCCTTCACCAGCATGTCCCAGAAACAATGAGTCATCCAACCAACCATCATTGGCTTTGATGACTCATTGTTGGTACTCGTTGGTTAAATTCCATTAAGGGTTTAAATTTCCCTCAGAAGCCACGAGTGGAACCCACAACTCGTTGTCATCTCTAACGAGCTACGGTTTCCATTAGTCGTATCAGTTTTCAGTATTCTCAGGTCCAACATCTTCAGTAGTTCCCTTAGATGATATAAGAAGTAGCATTTGGTGAGTCCTCATCCTCAAAGGATGATATTTACTTTCAGTTAGTTCTTTACAATCAGATTTTAGAGTTTGGTGGGTGCTTGTACCAACAACTCATCGTTTAGTAGTTGGTTTTCAAATAATAGACACAGTTATTCAGTATTATTTTTTAGATGTATTGATTCTTGTTAAACCAATGTTCTTAAATGGTTTATTTATTATAAGCTTCCGCTTATGTTTACTCAGTTTACCAGTGTAATGATTGACCATGGGTTAGCTTGGGGTCACTTGTGGCACTAAGTACCATGTTCCATCCAAGGTATAGACTCGGGTTGTGACAAACTTGGCATTAGATCCCTAGGTTTAGAGTATCCTAGAATTTCTGAAAGACACGTCAAGTAGATTCCTTTTGATGGGTGTTGAGTGTGCCACTCTTGTGACGAGGAAGCTACAAGACGTTATTAGGAAAACTCCCTTTTTGTTCATACTCCTTATTTTGCGATGAAGTTCATTTCCAGAAATGTTCTCCTAACTCGTGCTCTATTTAATTTCCGTGGAACTATGCCTCCAAGACGAGGTAATGAAAGGAGGGCCGGCAATGCTAACCGTCCTGCCCCACCAGCCCCAGTATCTCCTCAGGACGACCAAGTGTCCTCAGCAGAATTTCGAGCGGCGATCCAGCTGCTGGCTCAGACAATGACTAACCAAGTGAACCAGTAGGTGGTTCTGGTGAATACAAATGGGTCTGCAGCAGCTTCTAGGATTTGGGATTTCACCTGAATGGACCCTCTAGCTTTTCATGAATCTAAGGTTGTAGAGGACCCATAGGAGTTTTTAGATGAGGTGTAGAAGATCACGCGGATTATGGATGTTAGTTTCATGGATATTGCTGATCTGGTTGCCTACCAATTGAAAGGGGTGGCTCAGATTTGGTACGATCAGTAGATGGAAGGGAGACCGGAAGGAGCAGAACTGGTAGAGTGGGGAAGAGTTCACCACAACATTTCTAGACAGTTTCTTCCCCCGGGAGTTGAGGGAGGCTAAGGTCGCAGAGTTCATGAACTTAAAGCAGGGTAACAGGACCGTGGAGGAATATGCATTGGAGTTCACTCGGTTGTCGAGGTATGCTCCAGAGATGATAGCCGAGCCAAGGACTCTCATGCTTAAGTTCGTCAACAGGGTATCAAACCTAGTACTTAAGGAGTGTAGGACCAAGATGCTCATTAAGGACATTGACCTCTCCTACCTCACCATTCATGCCTAGCAGATTGAGGCAGAAAAGTTGAAGGATATGAGCAGGAGAAAAAGCGGGCTAGAACGGTCAATATGATTATGACCACCAAAGGTCCGGTGGTAGTAGCTGCCTACAGCAGCAGCAACAGAGGACTCCAGCACCCACATTAGTCAGTGCCCCTTCTTTTTGGTCCTGCAAGGATCAGAAGGGTGGAGTATCTGGCTCTCTGTCCCAGAGTCACAGCGCCAATAACCACTACCCAGCTTGTCCTAAGTGTGGCAAGAACCATCCAAGTGAATGCCTTCTAGGCAAAGAGGGTTGCTTTTGATGTGGACAACTAGGTCATAGGCTAAAGGAATATCCATCAGTAGGACAGGAGAGATCACAGTTTACCACTTTAGCAGCCCCGGCAGGTTGTCCAGCTCAGTAGGGTAACACTTCATGTATGGATGGCGTTTAGTGCCAAAATCGCTTTTATGCTTTGTCCTCTTGTCAGGATTAGGAGAGCTCACCTGATGTGGCCACGGGTATGTTATGTCTCTTCCATTTAGATATGTATGCCCTACTTGATCTAGGAACACACTATCATTCATGACATCCTATGTAGCTGTTCAGTTTGAAATTAGTTTAGAAGTCCTCTCAGAACCATTCTTAGTCTTTACCCCAGTTAGTGAGTCAGTTAGAACAAACTGGGTGTATAGAAACTGCTCATGCTCATTATTGAGTAAAGTCATTCCAGCTGATCTAGTAGAGCTAGACATGGTCAATTTTGACCTCATTCTTGGCATAGATTGATTATACTCCTGTTATGCCTCAGTCGACTGCAGAACTAGAGTTGTTAGATTTCAGTTCCCAAATGAGCCAGTTTTAGAATGGATAGGCAGTAGTTCAACCCCTAAGGGTTGGTTTATGTCCTACCTCAAGTCAAGGAAGCTCATTTCTTAAGGGTGCATCTATCACCTAGTTTGAGTCAAAGATTCCAGCTCCAAGACCCCAACTATCCAGTCAGTTCCAGTTGTTAGCGAATTTCCTGACGTGTTTCCCGAAGATCTCCTCGGAGTCCCTCCCGAGCGGGAAATAGACTTTGGCATAGTCCTTCTTCCAGACACTCAGCCTATTTCTATTCCTCCTTAGAAAATGACTCTAGCTGAGCTTAAGGAGTTGAAGGAACAACTAAAAGACCTTCTTGATAAAGGTTTTATCAGGCCCAACATCTCTGCATAGGGTGCTCTAGTGTTGTTTGTGTGAAAGAAGGACGATACCCTCAGAATGTTTATCGAATGTCGTCAACTGAATAAAGTTACAATTAAGAATAGGTATCCCCTACCCAGGATTGACGTCTTGTTCAATCAGCTTCAAGGAGCCAGTTGTTTTCCCCAAGTAGATCTCAGGTTGGGGTATCATCAGCTTAGAGTCAGAGAATATGACATACGGAAAACAACCTTCAGAACCTGGTATGGTCACTATGAATTTGTGGTTATGTCCTTTAGACTAACTAATGCCCCTGCAGCTTTCATAGATTCAATGAACAGGGTTTTCAAACAGTATCTAGACATGTTCATCATTGTGTTCATTGATGACATTCTGGTGTACTCCAGAAATGAAAAGGAGCATGCTAACCACCTAATGATAGTGTTACAAACTCTTAGAGACCGCCAGTTATTCGCTAAATTCAGTAAATGCGAATTCTAGCTGAAGTTTGTGGATTTCCTTGGTCATGTGGTCTCAGGTGAGGGTATTCAGGAAGATCCTCAAAAGATAGCAGCGGTGAAATACTAGCCAAGACCTACTTCCCTAACAAATATCAAAAGTTTTCTAGGTCTAGCCAGTTATTACCGGCGATTTGTAAAAGGATTTTCCTCTATTGGGTCTCCTCTAACTAAGCTAACTCAGAAAAGGTGAAGTTTCAGTGGTGAGATGCATGTGAGAAGAGTTTCCAAGAACTGAAGACTCGACTTACCACAACTTTAGTTTTGACCTTATCGGAAGGAACAAATGGATTTGTAGTCTACTGTGATGCTTCTAGAGTTGGCCTCGGTTGTGTTCTTATACAGGTGTTCCTCCAGAAAGGGAAATTGATTTCAGAATTGATCTACTGCACGATACGCAGCCTATCTCTATTCCTCCTTATAGGATAGGCCCAGCTGAGTTAAAAGAGTTAAATGAATAGTTGAAGGACTTGTTGGATAAGGGTTTCATTAGATCGAGCAAGTCTCCATGGGGCGCACCGATTCTATTTGTTCGGAAAAAGGATGGATCCCTTCGAATGTGTATTGATTATCAGCAACTTAGTATGGTCACTATCAATAACAGGTACCCCTTGCCCAAGACTGATTATTTATTTGACCATCTCCAGGGTGACAGGTGTTTCTCGGAGATAGATCTCAGGTCTGGGTATCACCAGCTCAGAGTTCGGGAGAGTGATATCCCAAAGACAACCTTTAGAGCCGGTTATGGCCATTATGAGTTTGTAGTTATGACATTTGGACTAACCAATGCTCTTGCAGCTTTTATGGATCTAATGAACAGAGTATTCAAGGCATATTTTTACATGTTTGCGATTGTGTTCATTGATGACATCCATATATACTCCCAGAGCGAGGCGAAGCATGCCACTCATTTGAGAATAGTACTTTAGACCCTCAAGGATCTTCAGTTGTATGCAAAGTTTCGTAAGTGTGAATTTTGGCTGGACTCGATGGGATTTCTGGGCCATGTGCTGTCGAGTGAGGGCATAAGGGTGGATTCTCAGTAAATCGAAGCGGTGAAGAATTGGCCTAGACCGGTGAATCCTTCAGAAATTCGGAGTTTCTTTGGCCTAGTAGGCTACTACCAAAGGTTTGTTGAGGGTTTCTCATCTATTGCAGCACCTTTAACCAAGTTGACTCAGAAAAAGATAAAGTTCCAATGGTCAGAGGATTGTGAGAAAAGCTTCCAGGAATTGAAGACCCGACTCACTTCACCACTAGTGTTGACTTTACCTGAGGGTACTGATGGTGTTTTTGTGTATTGTGATGCTTCAAGAGTCCGACTGGGATGTGTGTTGATGTAACGAGGGAAGGTGATAGCATACTCCTCTCGACAGTTAAAGGTTCACGAAAAGAATTACCCGACCTTTGATCTTGAGTTTGCCGCGGTGGTGTTTTCACTGAAGATATGGCGGTATTACTTGTATGGGGTTCATGTGGATGTGTTCATGAATCAAAAGAGCTTGCAATATGTGTTCACGCAGAAAGATCTCAATCTTCGGCAAAGGAGGTGGTTGGAGTTGCTAAAGGACTACGGTATGAGTGTCTTTTACTACTCGAGCAAGGCTAATGTGGTTGCGGATGCACTTAGTAGACTCTCTATGGAGAGTGTGTCCCACTTGGACAAGGGAAGGAAGGAGTTGGTGAGAGATGTCCACCGACTTGCAAGGTTGGGGGTTAGATTGATCAACTCGACCGATGGTGGCGTTGTTGTGCAGAATGGGTCAGAATCATCCTTGGTGGTCGATGTCAAATCTAAGCAAGATGAGGATCCGATTTTGAGAAGGCTAAAAGAAGTGGTGCGGAATGAAAAGGTGGAAGTTTTCTCCCAAGGGGGAGATGGTGTCCTTCGATACCAGGGTCGGCTATGTGTTCCGGACATTGATAATTTGAGAGTCCGGATATTGCATGAGGCACATGGTATCAGATATTTCATCCATCCAGGATCCATGAAGATGTATCGGGATTTGAGGGAAATCTATTGGTGGGATGGTATGAAGAAGGATATCGCAGAGTTTGTAGCCAAGTTTCCAAACTGTCAGCAAGTGAAGGTCGGCACTATGTTGGTCCCTACCGGGTTGTGGGAAGAGTTGGTAAGGTGGCGTATGAGTTGTACTTGCCATTAGAGTTATCTTCAGTTCATCCTGTCTTCCATGTGTTACTTTTGAAAAAGTGTTTGGGTGATCCAGCCTTGGTAGTCCCGGTAGACAGCATTGGAGTAAAAGACAGCCTCGGTTATGAAGAAATTCCCATTGAAATCTTGGATCGTTAGGTTCGGAAGTTGAGGAACAAAGAAGTAGCTTTAGTTAATGTTTTATGGAGAAATTAGAATGTTGAGGGAGCTATGTGGGAAGCCGAAGCAGATATGATGGCTAGATACACACATTTGTTCTCTACCGACTCAGTTCCGATTTGAGGTATCAGTTATACTCTAAGATCCCATTTAGTTTTCATGTTCAGTTCATGTGTCCAAGTTTCTTTATCTGTATGAATGTGTATGTGAAGCATGAGATTAGTTCAGTATGTGGTTTGGTTCGGAGGTAGTCATTCCATGAAAATTTCAGTTAAAATGATCAGTATATGACAATGATAAATGTATGTTTCTATTTGCTACTTGTTTCCTACAATCGAGGATGAATGTTTCCAAGGGGGAGATATTGTAATATCCCGGGAAGGACTAAGAATAAACCCTGGAGTTTAATTTGAAAAGTGCAGAAAACTGGCAAAATATCACAGCACGGACCACAGAACGACTCATGGTATCAAACCACGAGTCGTTGTATGTTGTCGTTGGTTGGGGAAATGTTGGTGGCAGTGGATATAATAAGAGGTATGACGACTCGTTGTGGGATACAATGGGCCGTCCTTAGCAATCATGGTTAGGATCAGGCTGGGCGACAGTGTAAACAACGGGAGACCCAAAGACCCATTAATAGAAGCCACGGGTCATTGGTTGTGGTCGTGGTTGGATGATTAAGTTTTCCAGTAGACTTGACGGGGGGGAAAAACGATTCGTTGTTTGTGGTGACGGGTCATGGTGTAAATTGTTAGAAGATGAGATGCCAGGGTTCAAGGGACTAACCACGGATGATGTAACGAGTCGTGGGCTGGAGGTACGAGTCATCCTGTCGACCCGTTGTTTGGATCCAAGACTAGGTCATCAGCAGTTCATTCCACGGGAGACACGACGGGTCGTGGTGGGTTCCAACGACCCATAGGTGCTATCCGTTGGTTCCATCTGGCCAGTTTTCAGGGCAGGTTCATTAAGGGTATTTTTGACTTTTTTATGATATAAGGCCCTAAACTACGTCATTTTTTCTTGGGAAAGCTGGGTTTTTAAGAAAATAAACCTTCCTAAACTCCCATTCATGCATGCAAGGATTTTGACAAATGATCTAAGGGGAGATTTCAAGCTTTTCACCTTAATTCCTTCAATATCATTCTTGGTCTTTTAAGGAGGGTTAGGAGTTGATAATCCCAGGAATGTAAGGTCTTCCATAGGTAGATTCTTCCACACCCATGCTCCTTCTCTAGTAATTACTCAAAATTTATTTAAAAACTCATGGGATTTTATATTCGGCTTGTATAAAATTTAATGATTTAATCACGGGTCTTGTGATTTTGAAACCCTATCATTATCTACTTATATTGATCATATTTTTCAGCTCTAAATTCGATATTAATATGGCTAATTTCAAATTTCTAATCATTTAAGCACGAGTATGTATGCCCATAATAAACCTATTTTTGATGCATTGATCCATAGATGTTTTTGATAAGCCCAACATGCATTATGAATTAAATCATGAATATATTATGTTATCTATTATGATCTTATGGAAATTGAAATTATATGCATGATCTACAAGTATGTATGTATTTTACTAAGCATGCATTGTGTTTTTGCTGACTCACGGGCCTCAAGTCATGGCTAGTTCAAATATGCTCAAGCATGTTTACGATTATCATGATTTGACTAGCCCATGAACTCATGTATGTATTATTATGAGCAGTATACACTTTTTAGGAGTAGTATCGAACACCGAGTAGGTTCGGGGCTTAGGTTAAGTCTCGAATCTCATGAACTACGTACCACCGTAGGTATGTTAGGACCCATTCATGTTTGTCCCTGGCCCAAATGGCCCTTTTCATGTGTCATCACGCCCTTCATGGTTCCTACCCTTTCCAAGGTACGAACACCCACCCGACTAGGGTTACAACTCGGCTTCAAGTGTGCTCATATGTGTATGTCGGTTAAGAGAATCTCCCATTAATCCTCATGATATACGCATGTTATGATTATGTATGTTGGCTCAAGTTATGTTAAGCAAAGTTTTTCTCTTATGATTATGACTATGTTTATATTACGAATGTTTTGAAAACCTTGAGTCGTATAATATGTTATAATGAGTTATGATATTAGCATGATGTCCTACTCTTATGAACTTTTATGAGTTTCATACATATTTTAAATGTCCGCTTTACTTACCTTGCATACTCAGTACATTCCACGTACTGACCGCATACTTCCTATGTTGTATCGTCTCATGATACATGTCCCAGTTCTCCAGCTCTTCCTCACCCGTAGATAGATTTGGACTTGCTCACTGTGTACTTGGTGAGTCCTCATGTTCCGAGGTCTACATGTTCACACTCTATGTTATTCCTTTAGTCTCTAGATGTTGGATTAGTAGGGAAGTTGTCCCATCAATCTGCCTTTCATGTTTAGAGGCTTATCAGACTAAAAAGTTGTATTCTGTCGTATTGTATAAGTATTGTACTATTTTCCCTTATGTTATGTTATGATTACATTCTCTATGCTAAGTCTTCCGCTCATGTGATTGAATTAGATGTATGCTCATGCCATGGGTCGACTTGGGGTCTCTCGGGGCTCCTTGTCCCGTGTCTATGAGCTGGGTGTACGTTTGGGTCGTGACAAAAACTATGACACTCCGAATGTAGGAGGCCTCACCAAATAGCTGGAAGAGGTGAAGTCATAGCGAAGCATCCCTTGATGTGACTGTCTCCCTGCGTCCGCATCATAATATGATACAACACCAAAAGGGTGCCAGTAAATGGAATATACTGTTTATGTAAAATAGGTGAGTGAAACAAGGATAGAAAAAATATCTCAATCGAAGGACATAACTAGAATCAATAAACTAAAATTGTACTCTGAAGCTCTAAATGATGCATAGAACACAATATGATAATATGAAAATAGCTTATGCCATAAAAACTCATGCATTAAAATAATCTTTGTAAATACTTACGCAGGTAATGCATATATTTACATTAGGAGTTTCTCATAACCAAAACCATCATGAATGAGTGCATGATGATCCCACATCTGGCCCATGTTGAGGAGGGCTATCCAAAGTCTTGCTAGGGCTGAGGACAAAACTGAACTGTAGATCCATGACTGAAATCCGTACCAGGGACTTATTAGAGGAGTCACTGAACCAACTATACGATCCTATCCTACACTGGCTATGTTGTTCTGGGGCTTAGGGGTTTTTTGAACCCATTCACCCAACTCGGTGGTATATAATTATTGATAATGCTCAAACTCATACTTCCTGATAAAGTATGAAGCAGACGTTGTCAATAAAGAACCAAAAAAAGAGGTTGGGGTCAATCCAACAGGGAATATTGAAGGATATGAAAGAAATCTAGTATTTAAGCTTTTATGTCAATTATCTCCTAAGGGGAGGTATTTCTAAAAGTAACAAGTAATATTGTTCAGAAATTGAAGGTTGACTCCAAATTAATGCAACTAACTAGGGTAAGTGTTCCCCATGGATTCATAACTACTTCGGGCTTTAAACTTGTGATCTATCCCAATACTTCACTTGTAGAACAAATAACTAGGGTTCATCCAAACGACGGGTTCTTGAGCTATTTCAATTCAACCATTACCAATTTGTTCCAAAATTAACTATCCTGCGACCATAACTCAAGTAAATACAATGATCATAAAGACCAAGACTTTGTTGTAATTCTCTTTTCCTAATCTCTACCTCTCCAGGATCAAGAAAGTAAACAATTTAGGCAAGTACTAACATTGTGCACCATTAAGAAACAATTAAAGATGAAGAGAAGACAATACAAG
>JACEIK010004690.1:111712-127942 GCA_018107945.1 Datura stramonium | reverse complement strand
CCTTATGTTGATGTGGTTCTGGTTAGCTGTTGTGGTTGTACAGGTGGCTATAGGCCTAGCCGGCCGGGGGCTGTATTTACAGCCGCTATATAGCCCGTTGGTTTCGTAAATCAGAGTTAGAGCCAGCCAGGCACCAGAAGTGCTTAGGCTCAGTAGTCTAGCAGTTTAGGTCCTAGTAGGGCACCAACTGCCAGTCATACCCCCCAAGGCGGGGCGTGACAGAATCGAATGACCCAAATATGAAAATTTATAATCATAAGTAAAACTGAATGTTGGGTCAAACCTGCTGAACACATAATATCATGAGTGATGAACATGCATAACTAAAATCATGAGGAACATTGGGAGACTCGTCATATAACTGACATTACCATGATAGAGCTTACGTGGTCCCGACTATCACACTCAAGTGGGAAGAGCCATCCAAAGCTTTGCCAGGGCTAAGGACGCTACCATGATATTGATATCAAGATGAAGGCCCCTTGGGGGCAGGGGAAGCCTACGAGAGAGGTCCCAAATAATCTGAACATACCTACGTTGGTGCGTAGTTATGAGGCATAGGGTTGACTGACCCTTAACCTACTTAGTGCTAGACACTACTCCCAAAAACATGCATATGCTCTCCATCATTTTTCAACGAAGCTGAACCATCATGTAAAGGCGAAGATGACTTATAACATACGTACATAAATCTAAAATCATAATGTGAGGATGCCACACCCCAAGTTTACATCCTGGATGGAACACGGTACTTGGAGTCACAAGTAACCCCAAGTCAACCCTTGCTCTATCATACACTGGTATTCTGAGTAAACATGCACAACGTAACTTTGAAACAATATCATAAAACATTTCTAAATGACAAGTCTGAAAGCATAAAGTTCAAAATATTTGAATAATACTGATGAATTTGAAAATCATGTCTGTCTGAAAGCCATCTAACTGAGGAGTTGCTGGGACAAGCCCCCAGCTAACTCTAAGTCTAACTGAAACTAATAAATGACTGAAAGAAAGAAATAATGCCCTCGGATGATGAGGGCTCACACTTCAACTGCTGAGGTGGAGATTCTGAACTGCGGCGGCTAGCAGTGCTGAGTTTGAGAACCTGCAGCTGTATCACGAAATGATACAAGATAAAAGTATGCGTTGGTACTTTGAGTGTACTAAATATGTGAGAGGAATATACTGATAGATGTAAGTGACTGAACTGGAAAGACATTCAATGACCAACTAATTATCTAAACTAAAATAATATGAAGTAACTGAGATGGTCAAAATGACCCTGTTCAGTGATCAAAGACATGCCCTAAATCTGAAAGTTCTGAGTCTGAGATATTGTGCTGAACTGAGTTAAACTGATAGATCTGAAACTGAATTGAGATTCTTATTCTGAAACTAGGTTGGACTGACTAGTGGGAGAGTCTGTAACCGACATATAACCACGTGAGCTAGACGTGGAGTCCGATGTATACACCCCACCGGTAGGACCCAATATACCTTGCTAGAGTATAAAAGCATGAACTAGGTGATCAAAAAAGTCTGGGGCCAGTAAAGCCAATAATCTGTAATTGTAACCTACGCTGGCAACGTAGTTCTGGGGACCTAGGTGCGCTGGAACCTCAGTACGCTCGGTGCTAAGTCCTACTCCCACTGGAAAACCTATACTGAACTACTAGGCTGATAACTCGAAACTGGGATCCAAGACTAGTTAGGGACATATAACTGCAAGTACCCTGAGAGTCTTATCGGACCAGATTCTGAAACTGGGTTCTAGACTGGTTAAAGCTGCTTATCTAGAAGCGTTATAACCGTCTAAGAACAAACTGAAATCTAACTGGGGTCCTGGGCAAGTTAGAGCTATATATATGAAATGTAATGACTGCCTAGTAGACCAATAACTGAATTCTAATTATGATATCTAGGAGGTACTACTGTCACCTCGAGAAATTCTATAGTCAAACTGATCAGCTAACATTATTCTGGTTAACCCGGAGGTTTGCTAAAATCTGATTGAGGCTAGACCGACAACTCTGAGTAATACAGAGTATATAGACTTTCTAACTGAATCTTACTATCATACGTGTAACTGAGTTTCTAACACATATAATTATTATAGGTGCCCCTGACCTTGAAAGATACAAGCAATTTTTGATAATTCAATGCAGGATTCTAGTTTTCGACTTTTTCAAGAGTTAGGCTAAATTTCGAATTCACTAGAGAAAGCATCATTTTAGTTACAAATGGGTGTAAAAATAGCTATAATTAACATAGGATAGGATTCCACATGAATTAATCAAAGAACAATGACAATATCTTCAAATTCGTAAACTCAGGGCTAGAACTGATAGTGACCGGAGAGAGAGTTTTAGGGGACACAAGAGGAGAACAATCTCCTTTTCTGAATTCCCACATGCCTATAGAAGAAACTCTTGTGAAAATCCCTGAGAAGAACTTAGAAGAAAAATCAAACCCCCTCTCTTGCTCTATGCTTTCTTCAGAGTTTCTACGCACTGTTCTTGAGGGAAATTGAGAGGAATGATTAGAAAGGTCGTTCTAACCCTTTAACTTCCCCATATACAAACCCAAAATGACATGGTCTAGGGATTAAAAAGGTGGGAAATTAAAAAAGTTACCCTGGGAACTAAAACTGAAATCTGGCCGACAGGAACCAACGGGCCTCAGAATGGGTCATTGGTATAAATGACGGCCCATTGAATCTGGCTGTGGTTTCTAGGTTCAGAAACTAAGTTCACTGGAACTGTTCCACGGTAGGGTACGACGATCTATTGGAAGGAACAACGGGTCATTGATACTTTTCGTTGGTACTAGTGGGAAAACAAGGCCTTGAAATAACGGTCAACACAATGACTCGTTGGTAGGACCAACAGGTCATTGTATAGACTCATGGTCTACACTGCTGTGGCCTGGAAGCAGACCACGGGTCGTAACAATGGCTTGTTGGAGGCTACCACAGGCCGTTGTTCCCTCTTGTTGTCTCAGGGAAGGGTCCGATAGACCTCTGAACTCGGGATTCAACGTATGACAGGACAACCCGTTGTTAATTTCAATAGGTCGTTCTATGAATCGTTGGCCCCCATGGAAGAATCCTGCTTTAACCCATGACAAGTTACAATGGTTCGTTGGTTCTATGAACGGTCCGTTGTGGGGGTTGTTCTGAGACAGAAAAATTTCTGGTTTTCTTATGATTTTTCATGCAATGTCTGAATTTGGTCTAGGAAAGTTTTGGGGTGTTACAATATCTTCCCCTTGGGATCATTCATCCTCGAATGAAGATCAAAACTAGGAAAAGAGCTGGATTTCTAAAAGTCAGGCTATGACTGATTTGTGAAGGAGTAACTGACTCCGAACTGACCTAACTGTACTAACAGAGCTGATGCAACTAGAATACACGTAGAAAATCTAAATAAGGCTTAGGAGTATGAAATTGAGTAGAGTTCTGAGAAGGGATTTAGAACCTGATACTAGAACTGAACTGGGAGAGAACAAGTGAGGGTATTTGGCCGTCATTTCTACTTTTGCTTCCCATGTGGCTCCCTCAACTAGCTGATTCCTTCACAAAAATTTCACCGAAGCTATTTCTTTGTTTCTCAGCTTACGAACCTGACGGTCAAGGATCTGAACTAGAACCTCTTCGTAAGAGAGATTATCCTTTATCTCCACACTGTCCAATGGCACTACTAAAGTTGGATCACCAATGCACTTCTTCAGTAGGGACACATGGAAGATTGGGTGCCCGACTGCTAACTCTGAAGGTAACTCCAACTCATAAGCTGCCTTACCAATCCGACTCAGAATCCTATAGGGTCCCACATATCTTGGACTAAGTTTTCCCTTCTTCCCAAACCTCATCACCCGTTTCATGGGTGAAATTTTCAGGTAAACCCAATCATCCATAGTGAACTCCAATTCTCTTCTTCTCACATATGCATAAGATTTCTGATGGGTCTGAGCTGTTTTCAACCTCTCTCTGATAAGCTGTACCTTCTGCATAGATTCATGAACTGAGTTTGGCCCTATAAAGTTGCTTCACCAATCTCAAACCACCCTATAGGGGATCTACACTGCCTACCATATAAAGCCTCAAATGGGGCCATCTGAATGCTAGAGTGCTAGCTGTTATTGTACGCAAACTCGATAAGAGGCAAATGGTCATCCCAATTACCCTTAAAATCGATTGCACACACTCTTAGCATATCTTCTAAGGTCCGAATAGTCCGCTTATCTTGTCCATATGTCTGTGAGTGAAAAGCTATATTGGGCTTGACCTGGGTACCAAGTCCTTTTTAAAAAGAATTCCAGAAGTGAGAGGTGAATTGGGTACCTCTATCTGAAATAATGGACAAGGGCACCCCACGAAGTCTGACTAGCTCCCGAATATAAAGTCTAGCATAGTCTTCATCTAAATATGTGGTTTTAAATGGGAGGAAATGTGCTGACTTAGTCATCTGGTCCACTACTACCCAGATATAGTCATGTTGTCGATGAGTCTGAGGTAGACCCATAATGAAGTCCATGTTTATTTCTTACCACTTCCATGTGGGTATACTGATATCCCGAGTCATACCTCTCAGTGTCTGGTGTTCCACCTTTACTTGCTGGCAGTTCGGACACTTAGCTACAAATTCAATAATATCTCTTTTCATGCCATTTCACCAGTAAATATCACGTAAATCATGGTACATCTTAGTAGCACCAGGGTGAATAGAATATCTAGAACAGTGTGCTTCAACCTGTATCTGTTGTCTCAACTCACCGACATCTGGTACACATAATCTACCCTGGTAATAGAGCACACCATCTCCCCCTTTGGAGAAAGCTTCTATTTCTATTCTGAGAACTGCTTCCTTCATCTTAAGTAAGATGGGATCTTCATCCTATATGGACTTAACCTCCACAACTAAGAGGAATCTGACCCGCTCTGCATTACTGTACCACCCTCAGTTGAATCCACCAACTGTACTCCTAATCGGGCTAGCCTGTGAATATCTTTAGCCATCTCCTTTTTGCCTTCTTCTACATGAGCCACGCTGCCCATAGACACTCTGCTTAGTGCATCAGCCACCACATTAAGCCCGGGTGATATAGCACACTCATGTCGAAGTCTTTCAGTAGTTCCAACCACCTTCTCTGACAAAGATTTAGGTCCTTCTGATTGAACACATACTGAAGACTCTTGTGATACGTAAATACATCTACATGATCTCCATATAAGTAATTCCTCCATATTTTTAGCTCAAACAACACCGCTTCCAACTCTAAGTCATGAGTTGGATAATTCTTCTCATGAACTTTGAGTTGTCTGGAGGCGTAGGCTATCACTTTTCCCCGCTGCATCAGAACTCAACCGAGTCCAACCTTCCCTGCCTTGTAGACACTCTTCGGGATGATTCTTGATGCATTTGGGGCAAACTAGGTACCTATTTAGTCTAGACTCCAAAATCCATGTGGTAAGCTAATACATGAAGTTTAGATAAATCATGAAATATACTTGATCATATGGGCTTGCCCAATACTTAACCATGCTTGACATAGACTTGATCATTCGAAAACATGAACAAAGACATGGATAATTTGAATCATACTTTCTTCATAAACATCTCATCATGCTTGCATACATATCACATAGATCTCAATTTTCATGAACTTTCATGGATGGGCATCATAATTTTTAAAACTTGAAAATAAATTTATAATTGAAAACATTGTAAAATGTGCCCATTAATCATAATTCAACATTAGAAACATGTTTGGATCATACCCATGATTAAAATTTAGAGAATTCACACATTGGGTAAAACCCCATAGATTCATCAATTAGAATTTTCATGAATTGAGAGGGGATTGCTTGGGTGTGGACAATTACACCCACTCATAATCCTACATACCTGTAGAAATCTAATTTCACAACTTCCTTGATTGCCCAATAAGAATTTAGGGAAGAACTTTGAAGAATTTAGGCTTGATCACCCTTAGGAACTTCTATACTTGCATGCATGGAAGTGAATAAGCCTAGAATGAACTTACCCCTCTTGATACACTCTATTATAAACTTAAAATGATGTAGTTTAGGTCTTAAAAACTTAGGAATTATGGAAAATCCCTTAATAAGTTCGTAGGAAAAAACACACTACCAGTCGCAATAAGGGTCTGGACGACCCGTCGTCCCTGGCCACAAATCATGGTCACCTCTCGTTGCCTACACTGAAAATCCATCTTCACTGGTCACCACGAGGGACACCACAACTCGTGGTGTACTTGACGACTCATGGCCCCACCCGTGGTCAGCCTCAAATCCCAAAACTCAGCCAAGTCCAACTTCTCCCCACGAGTCACTCAATGACTCGTGGTGCACCCAATGGGTCATTGGACGACTTGTCCTATGACTTGGTGTAGAAAATCCTGTTATCTCCATTTCAACTTTAGAGTCTGATCTTAGGGTTTTCGGGCTATTACAAAAAGTTTGCTAGGAGCCTCCCTACTCTCATCGCCCGAACGGTTAAAAGGGAGATGAAATCTATGTATGAGAGTCTGACCACACTATGAAACTGGATAGATGTTGTGGAGGGGGCTGTCACCTCTCTCCGAACTAAAGTAAGGGAGTGGATGAGTCGAACATCCGTTGAGGTGCCTAATTTGAGTGCTCTTGACGCTGCAATGGCTGCCCTTTCTATTGTTCGAGTCCCTTTAGATGATTTGTTCGAGGGATTGGGAGATAACACTGAGGATCCAGGTGATGCAGGCTTTGATGGTGTGGCAGGAGCAGGGGCAGACTATGACGTGGATGATGAGGAGTGACCCACTCAGGGAGTCTCTTGCTCCCTTTATTTTGCATGCCTGCATTGGGGACAATGTAACGTTTAAGTTGGGGGTGTGATGAGTGTTTTATCTGGGGGTTCATTTATGTCTTATTTTATTGATGTTTGGTTGTATCCCTTATAGGGATTTTGTTCTTGATTATCTGATAAAAAGTGGTGAGTCTTTGTCAGGCTCACAAGTTTTTTAGTATTGTTGATGATTGCCCTTGTTGGGGTGGTTCTGTTAATGAAATTTTGAAGGAATGAAATAAATGATGTTAGTGTGTTAGTGTTGGAAAATGGGTCCTTTCTTTGAATCGTCAATTGTTATTTTATGACCAAAACTCTTTTGTTTGCCTATGTAAATAGTAGAATAGGAGTCAAACTCTAAGGGTTTTCTTCATACCATGGTTCTTTATCGAGGAGCATTTTTTTTCTTCTTTTTCTTTTTCTTTGTTGTCGAACTGGATTGGCCCTTCCCGATGATCGGATTGTGAGGCGACTCTCTTAAGGGAAAATTCCATGTATTTCTTGAGTCTTTTGTGGAGTTGTTTTCAGAGGTACCACCAAAAATTTTGAAATGTGGCATGAAATTGAGAAATGAAAAAAAAGGGCATTTGAAATAAGAAATTTAGCAATCTTTTGTCATACATTGTAGATTCCTTATTTGTCTTATGAATTCGTATACTTTAATGTTTCGAATAAATATCTTGTAATAATAATGACTTTTGTGGAATCTTTAGGTGTGATGCCTTGTGTGGTAAGGATCTTTGTGAATCTCATGCATAGCTTCTTATTTAGAATTTTCCCTAAGTGTGACTCAAGGAGAAATCCTAGATGTAGCTGCACTTAGAACATGATTTTAGGCTTTCATTTGATCAGCCACTCTACCCAAAATGACCTCCAAAAATGTCTTCCGGTTCTAGCCAATGTTGAGTCTTTTGAACTATTTATTTTTGGAAACCACATTACAAGACGATTCCCTTCTTGATTCTATGTTCTTGGCGCCCATCATCCCTAATTGCTAGTGATGAGAGAATGAAAAGAAAATGTGGGCTCAAAGGCCTAGGGAGAGATAAGGAAATCTGTGAATAAGATGCAAAGAACCTAAGTTTGGGGGTTTTCAAGAAAGGGGGATAAATAAGAAACATAAATCTGAGGTAGCAACAAATTATGGGAAAAAGAATGAAATGATGAGCTAAGAAACTTTAAGATACCAAAAGAGAAAAAGAAAAGTGGAATGGTGTTACCTCTTGATTAGAAAAGGCTTAATGTGATAGCCAAAGGAGCTACAAAGAAGATATTTGAACAATAAAAGAGAAAAATGATTGTGAACGGAGAAATAAGGTAAAGTGATATAAAAAAGTCATATGGGAAGGGTTGAAATATTTACATAAAGGCATTAGGGAGGATCTAGTCACTAGAGCCAAATAATCATCTTACCCTTACCCTAGCCTTCATCATGACCTGCAAGTCCTAATTGATTTTGAGAGTAGCTGCTCTACATTAGTGGCGAGTTACACAAAGGAAAAACCTATGGGTCGAGTTGTGTGGATGGAGATTTCTTTTGGGAAAGTGAGTGTGACTATCTTTGTCTAAAATCCCCTATGTGTGACCTAATTTATAATGGAAAAAGGGATTCTCTCCTTGGTGAGTGGCATCATTCCTTTTGAGAACACACTTGCATTAAGGTAATGGTATGATTGAGGCATGAGTAATGCGAGCTATAAGGCAAGCTTTGAATGTGCAGTGATTATGAATTGAGATGCTATGTGTATTTCTTTGGATAAGCCATGCTCTTATTTTGCAAAATGAAAGCATTTGTGAATCATGCTCTTGAATTGTGGTGGCCTCTTGAAATGTTTCCATATGTTTTTCTTTGATTTCTTTGGGGAATTTGCATATGTTTTTTGGTGAGTAGTGAGCACTTTTTGGGTTGTCACAGAGGAATATGCGACGATTTTTGCCCGGAAATCCCCAACAAAAAATGCAGACTATTCCTTCCTTTCTATCGAAATGGATTAACTGGTCATTGGTGTCTAAACTATTATGGAGTGGCATGTTTCATAACTGATAAGAATTACATTACTTTAGGACAAGCAATGGTTCAAGTTTGGGGGTTTGATGAGTTGGTAATTTACCAACTCATTAGGCTCTTGAGCATGAGCTTTAGCTTAGTTTTCAAGTCATTTATATGAACTTTATACCTTTTTTGCCTTTTTATGTGTAGGTATTTGAGTTGAAGAGAAAGACAAAAAAGTGGAGTAAAAAGGATGAAATCAGGTGAAAACCGGCGTTCCACCGGAGAACACCGGTGAAACGCTAGTCAAACACAGATGACTACTGACTTGAGGATAATATGCAACATGCGGCTGCGGATATCAACCTGTGGCTGCGAATATCAATCGACGACTCACCGGTCAATGCGCCTACTGGTGCCTGTATTTTCTAGACCAAGGAGTAAATGAAATGGTGGATCGCGGATGAAGGCCGATGAACCACCGAAGGTGTTGCCGAATGGGCCTGTAGAATCACTGGATGTGTAGCAGGCGATGGATGGCAGTTCACGGAATGCAACCGACGAATTTCCTGCGCCCCCGCAAGTGACAAAATGCTTGAACAGGGGAAATTACGTCTAGCACTGGAAAAAGAGGAGATTGGTTGTCCTATTTTCATATATAGTCTAGAAGAAAGTACTCTGTACACAACTTTTATACTTTTTACCTTTTTGAACATTCCTTTTGCCTTGGAAAAAGAAGAACTCCATTGGAGGAGAGTGTGGAATATTGCTTTTCTTATTTTATTCTTCTTTCGTTAGCAAGGTATAACCATTGTCGTAGATATATTTTGAGTTTGATTTTGCTTGCTCTTACTAATGAAATTATTGAGTTTATTGATGAATATACTCTTTAATTTCTTAATCATGAGTAGCTAAATCGCCAACTAGAGGTGTATGATGATGGGTGCTTAATTAGATTGGTTATTGCTAGATTCATCTTAATATTGCTTAATTAGTGTAAATCTATCGAGTTCTATCCAATCTATAATTGATGATCCATAGTTGCAAATGTGGGTTTACCTTTGTTACCTAATTTAGCTTGAAAAAGAAGAATTCAAGTATTGGGAGAGAATTTGATGGTGGGAATGGATATGATTGTGTGGAGTTGGGCTAGAAATAGCCAAAACCCATGTTCATCATCCTAATTAATAGTTGAGGGCTAGAAATAACTCAGCTATTAACCCAAACTCTATTGGGCTAATTGAATTGTATCTTGAAGTTCGAAAGGACTCGAGAAAAAGACATCTATGAGGTTGAAAAATATAGGATGACATCTTGCCCCAAAGTTATTTACACGTATTCGCAATGATTTTATGAGCTAGCATATCCTTATTTGATTAGCACCCCATCTACACCACATCTCTAGTCTTCTCTCATTATTTTCTATCATTTTTAGTTATTTTGCTATTTTGGCAAGTTGGTTTGAAATCCACAATACTGTTAACTCTATTCCCCCCCCCCCCCAAAAAAAAATTCCTATTTTATTTCCTTCATTGGTGCGAATTATTTCAAATTTCCTAAAACAACGCTCGCGCACATCATTCACTAGTCTTTATGGAATTTGACCCCGACATCTGTTGGAAATATTTGTTTTGATACAACCGCTTACATTTTCTCTAAATGAGGAGTATATTTGAGCGTTATCACATTTAATCAATGATTCTGCTAGACTATTTTAAGTATGAACGTGAGCAACTGGATGTTCAACTGTTATTCCCTTAGACATATAATAATTATTAAATATCTGAGATGTAAATACACCAGCATTATCAAGATGAATTGCCTTCATTACATAATCTAAGAACTATGTTCTTAACCTTATTATTTGAGCCAACCATCTCACAAAAGCTATGTTGCAATTTGATAATAAGCACGGATATGACCTTCTTGTAAATGCGTCTATTAAGATCATATAATATTTAAAAGGTCCACATAAAGGGTGAATTGGTCCACATATATCACCCTATATATGTTCCAGAAATGTAGGTGATTTAATCCCAACCTTAGTTGCTGATGGTTTCATAACCATTTCTCTTGAGAACAAACAACACAAGAGAATTCCTTTAATTAATTTTTGTTATGATTCTTTGAAGTGAGCCCATGTGAATTATCAATAATTTTGCGCATCATATTAAAATCGGGATAGCCCAACTAGTCATGATGAATGATAAAATCATTAAAACTAGTAAACCTTTTGTTTACTGTGGCACGTGATTCAACTAGGCCAACACTTGTATGCTAGAACCCAAAAGAAATGTGGATTTTTCATACAAAAACTTTTTCTCCACCTTTATTGTAGTAATATAAAGTTATTCAACCTTTCCTTCATCGACAATATGATAGCCATTTTACCGAATAACTTTGAAACATAACAAGCTTCTTTGAGACTTACTACAATATAATGTATTATTAATAGTCAGTATTGCTCTCCCATGTAGTAATAAGGTCGCTCTTATAGAGCCCTCAATTAATTATGTACTATCAGATATTGTATTAACATAGGTCTTTTTCATATCCAAATAAGAAAATTATTTATTTTCTCTTAGTATAATATGAGTTGTAGCACTATCCATAAGACATATATCTCTATTACTCATATTGAATTTAATTGCAAGTAATTTTTTTTATTTATCTTCATAAAAAATTAAAGTACATCATGAGCAATAAGAAAACTAATAATGTAAACATACAACACTGCAAGAAAGTTAAATACTTCTTTTGTATAGAAAATAAAAATAACATAAGGAATAATTAAAAGACATATATAAAATCAATAAGATAATTTCAGTTCCCAGTAAAATAATCAAACTTTAGTTTTGATCCTTAAAGAAATCTTCAACTTACAAAGGAGTAATATCATCGAGGCCATCAAAATCATCATCTTTTAAAGTCAAAGTTGCTACATTATTATCATCATTTTTTTGTGAAGGTCCTACCTCAACATCATTTCTAAAAGTCAAGTTTGATTCCACTCGGACATTAATAGAAGAGGCACCACTTATATTTTCTTTTCTTTTGAATAATTTTTGATAAATCTTGTCAAAATGCCTAAGCGCTCGACTTTCATTCTTCTGGTGGTCTTTCATTCCACAATGATGACAGTTGCCTCTTGTAGGATTGCTTTGAGAATCTATATTAATCTCCCTTTCATGGTGAACACCACCATGATGATTATTATGTAGTACCTTATCATTGTCACGCTACACACAATATTATAGCTCCAACGATTATTTATATTCTTTCAAATTGGCTAAGTGCATCTACCATATTTTCTTCCGGTAATGAAATAATTCTAGTGTGACAGACTTCATGATTTATTAATAAAAGGGTATTATATTGTTGTTATACCCCAAAAGAGTTTTTGTTGTTGCTGCCTAAATGATATAAGTATTCATACAATGGACGATTAAAGTATATGTGTATGCTCATGTTAAGGTAGCTTGGTAGCAAGTGTTCTAGTTCATGGTTTTTACTATGGGAAGTATTCCAAATAAATCTCGTATACGATCTAACTTAAGATAAGCATATATGCCAATATATAAAGAGTTATGCAGCCTACTACATATCAAATTAAAGGTCTTTGAGTCTAGTTTCAAGAACATCAAACTTCTAGTCAATCCAATATTGGAGTAAAATGTTATAATGATTTTACCGTAGATTTTTCGGTAGAAATAAGTCACGGATTTGGGTCGGGTTTGGATGACTTTATAAGGTAAAACCCAACCTAAATTATCATTTCTAGTCTTCTATAATTTCCAGAAACTTATCATCTCATTTCCCCTCCTTTTCCCTGAGTTTTGTTTAGAAAATTCCAGCAAATTCATGAAAGATTAAACCTCCAAATCTCATTCAAATTCAAGGCAAATTTTGGTGGTATTTCGTGAGGCTAGAAGGAAGGTTTCTAAAGATTTAGTTGGTGAAGTTTCTTCATTTTAAGCTTGGTTCTAGGAAGTGAAATTAAAGGAGAATACTCCTATCTTAACCAAAGATAACCTCAAGTAAAGGTAACCAACTTCCCCTTAATTTCTATTATTTTGGTGAAGGAAAACTTGGAAGGACTTGTTGTAACTTGTGTGTTGAATTGTTATGGTTGTTGTGTGTTGTTGCTGTATAGAATATTTGGAGATGCTGTAATAAGTTATTGTGATTAAGTTATACTTGTGATCTAAGGGTTGACGAAGCTACAAGTTCTCTTAAAGAAGAGTTGGTCGGCGGAAGTCGGATTCGGCATACTAAGGTATGTAAGGTGTCCCTCATCCTTCATTTTGCAGGATTAAGTTTGTAAGTTGATCGAGTAAGTGTGCTCTTTTCATGTGTTGAAATTATTATCTTGAGCAAATCTTAAGGCTATAAGTTTTATATTGAAATAATGTTGAAGCGATGAGATTATGTTTAGCCCAGGAGGCTATTGAAATGTGATATCTTATTGTTGTTGTCATAGCTATAAGTTGAGTTTGGAGACCCCTGAACATGAGCACTATGAGATGGTACTTTATACTATGCTATATCTGATGTCAATCTTGTTTAAGGTTATATGTTTTGAGGTACTTATGGATAAAGGGAGATTATATGATTCCCCTGGCTTAAGTTAACGATAAGTTACCGATTTTCCAAACTCTACGCCGAGCAAAGTTGATCCTAAGTATCTAACATTGAGTCTGAGCAATCTAAAGTTGGGTCTAAGTAATCTAAAGCAAGTTTAAGCATCTTAAATGAACCTTTAAGCATCTTAAATGAATCTAAGTATTTCAAGTAAGTCCAAGAACTCTAAGTGAATTCAAGTACTCTAAAAATGAGTCTAATCACTCTGAGTCGAGTTCAAGTACTTTCATAAGTTTGAGTCTAAGAATTCTAGTTGAGTTCAAGTACTCCAGAAGTTTGAGTCTAAGCATTCTAGTTGAGTCCAAGTATTCAAAAGTGGAGTCTAAGTATTCCAAGTTGGTCCTGAGTATCCAGAGTTGATTTTAAGAATCTATAAGTGAGGTTAAGTTCTATATTCCTTGGGTCTCAAGTTTTTGTTTAAGCTTATGTTTTTGAGTTGTACAGATAGAGGTTCAGACCATCAGCTGTAGTAGGAGTTTCTCTTCAATAGAGAGTTGGTATTATTCCCTTTTTTTAAGAGCTGAGGTTTGTCGTCTTTTAAGCTTTTGTTGTACAGTATGGGTAGGCTGGGGACTTATCCTGTGCATTTAGTTTACTACTTGTTTAAAGGCTTTTATGGACTAGTTGTACATTTGTATAATTTTAGTTCAGTATATGGCCTTGCTGGCTTTCCGCAGTTATTTCAACTTCCATTATGGCCTTTTTAGCATCTTATCTTATATTGTGTATGTTGATACTTGGTTGGTCCATTCCTGAGCTATAGCTGACCGCGGAAAGTGGAATAGTTGGCCTGAGTGTTATAGTTACAGATGTTATATAGCTGACTTTCTTGTCAGTCAGGTATCATAATCCAATCACACCCTCCCCCAGTTTTGGGGCGTGAAAAACTTGGTATCAATGCGAAGTCGTGTCCTAAGGAATCCACAAAGTCGTGTCTAGTAGAGCCTTGCTTATGGTATGTTATGCACCATAGTTATAATCAGGAGGCTGAAGGACATTTAGGAGTTGTTTCCACTTCTTTGACTAATAGATCATGCTATAAAGTTGAGTTATAAGGTTTTCTAATATCTAAATCATGCTTATGTTTCAAAGTATGCCGGTGACAAGGAAAATGGCTACGCGTTTGATCGGCACTACCACTAGAGAGGGGACTAGTCACCCTCTTGATGATTAGGGATATAGGTTAGAGGCTCAGAGCGAGTCTCCTATTCCATATGCTACTGCCCCTCCAGCACTAGCCAAGGTCGCCTTTGGAGGGACATCCAGCTCTGCTAGCCCCAACAGTACCTGAGGGTGACAGAGTTGCCGATCCTCCTACGCCTGTTGCACCTCCTGCAACCCCGGAAGGATAGGGCATTGAGGGAGACATTTAGTTAATGGACCGTATAGCTGCTGGCTAGGAGCGGCGGTTGGAAGCGGTAGAAGGACCTAGAGGACATACATACTAGAGTTCCAGTGCTTGTGAATTTTTGAGTTTGAGTCCTCTAACTTCCACTGGATCTATTTCGAGCAAGGATTCCCAAGATTTTATTGATCTGACCTAAAGGGTGTTGTGGGTGATGTGAGATACAATTATAGAGGGAGTGGAGTTAGCCACATTCAGACTATGTGATGCATCTATCTTATGGTATGAGGCTTTGGGTCGATCCAGGGGAGACAATACACCTCCAGCAGAATGGGAGGAGTTTTCAATGTCCTTTCTAGATCTGCACCTGCCATAGGATATTCGAGAGGCTCGGGTTGAGTGGTTTTTACATTTACAGTAGGGTAATATGAGTGTACGTGATTACATTCTTAGGTTTAATTCCTTGGCTAGGTATGCTTCATATATGGTACAAACAATGAGGGCCAGAGTCCAACAGTTTATGACAGGGTTGGAACCTCATCTGGCTCATGATTGCTTGGGAGTGTCTACCCAAGCGGATAAGGATATTTCATGGATACAGGCTTTTTCCCAAAGGGTGATGGATTTGATCCATCAGTTGTGAGATACCCGAAGGGGAAGGGAGTAGAGAAAGAGGGATAGAAGGGTAGGATCTTACAGAGAGTCTCGAAGAGACCTAGGGGCTCAGTCATCCAGGAAGTCAGCCCGACCAGTAGAGAGTGCTCCATCCCAGTTGCAGGGATAGAGGAGAGATCAGGATTTGGCCCCATATCTTTATTGATGTCAGGAGAGACCCTTTCTTCCCCCGTACGCTCAGTACGATAGGACCCATCCAGGACAGTACTGTCAGGACCAGAGTGTATGCTATCATTGCGGATAACCTTGTCATTATATGTGAAAGTGTTCAAATAGTACCAAAGGAAACATTGTACAGCTGACAGGATCAGTAGCTGCTTCTTCACCATCAGTTCATCCTTCTAGACCTGACTCTCAGCCTGCAGCGGGTTGAGGTAAAGGTCGGAGGGGAAAGGCTTCTAGTTTAGGGACCGTGTAGAATCATTTTTATGCTTTAGTTGGTCGTTAGGACCATGAGGCCTCAAAGGATATAGTTACATGTACATTGATTGTCTTATATCGTGTAGTATCACGCCCCGCCCTGGGGGGTATGACTGGCACCTAGTGCCCTAGAAGGACCTAGACTACTAACTGGTGGGCCTAGGCACATCTGGTGCCTGACTAGCTCTATCTCAGATTCCTGGAAACAAAGGGTTATATAACGGCTGTAAACACAGCCTCCGGCCAACTGGGCCTATAGCCACCTGTGAATGCAACAACAGCTAACCAGAAACATTCTAATACAAGGAACCTAT
>JACEIK010004690.1:40814-58556 GCA_018107945.1 Datura stramonium | reverse complement strand
AGGAATTTTGAGATAGTCCATGTTACAGGGGAAACTCTGCCAAATTTTTTTTTAGAATAAGTCGAGTAAGTTGAGATTCCTGCGAGCAAAAGTTTACATTCGAGGACGAATGTTCTTAAGGGGGGAGGATGTTACACCCCATAAATTCTTGACTTTTAATTATCCTATTCACATGTTGGTTAAGAGTTTTAGAATGTCATACATGATATAAAAAGGCCCGGGGGAAGATCGGACAAGCGCCATGTCGAACCATCGCAAGAGGAGGCTGGGCAGACCCCCTCCGCGATGGCCAACGTGTCACGGAGGGCTCACCTCCGCGATGGCCAATGTGCCACGGAGGTGAGGTTCATCCTCAACTATATAAAGCCCCCACTTCGGTTTTTAAAGATGATTATCATAATTTCCAGCGAACAAACCAGAAAAACAGAGGGTACGAAGAGTTCCTTCAAAATTCCTTCTGTTTATGCTATTAAACGCAGTCCAAACTCGAATTAATCTTGGGTAGTGAAGTATTAAGCTGCAGGGAGCCTTCCTGCGGAGTTAGTTTCATGAAATTCGGTCGGCGAACTATCGTCCTACCGAGCTAAGGTAAGTGGGATTGCTCCAAATTAGTGTCAATATACTCCTAGCCCTAAAGTGAGTATTTCTCCCTTCTGGATTTCTGAGAATAGCGAGTTTTCGGCTGTTTTTTTGATAAGTCAAAGTTTGGGCTATATATATATTCAAAGTAGCATTTTCTTCCGGAATATTGGTGAATTTAGTTCTAATTGCCATGAATGTGAACACAGTTGGAAGAAATAGCTGAATATTGGCCGAGTTACGCCAGTTAGTCGGAAAGCCGACAACTGAGGTATGTAAAGTCAGTTTCTTCGGAAAGTTAGTAATTCTAGTATGTTATCACAGATGATGGCTGCTCAGCGTCAGCCGATGCCGTCTACAGTTGCAGAGTCGTCAGGAGGGCCCGGTAGTTTGAGGGTCTGGGAATTTCTGGCTCTGAATCCCCCACAGTTTACAGGTATGGACCGGACAGAGGACCCTCAGGATTTTCTAGACAAGATGTAGAGAATTTTCAAGGTTATGCATGCCACTCCTATAGAATCGGTTGAATTTGCAGCATTCCGGTTACGGGATATCGCCGTGTTGTGGTATGAAAGCTGGGAAAGGTCCCGAGGATGAGATGTTTCCCCTGCGACCTGGTCCAGCTTCTCAGGAGCTTTTCTGGATCACTATTTTCCATGGGAGACTCGACAGGCCCGGGTGGATCAGTTTTTACATTTAGAGAAGGGGCCATGAGTGTTCGGGAATACGCCTTGCGGTTTGATTCTTTGGCCCGGTATACACCAGCCTTTGTTGATACCATGGCATCTAGAGTACACCACTTTATCATAGGGTTGAATCCAGAATATGTTGAGACTTGTATTACGGCTACACTGCGAGAGGATATGGATATTTCCCGAGTTTAGGCATTCGCCCAGAATATTGAGGGCATCAGGCAGCGGCAATGGGAGATCAGGAGGACCAGTCAGGAACAGCGCCGTAGGGATAGGCCAGTTGAGTTACAGAGGGAGGCTCGGGGAGGACCTAGGCCACGATTGTTAGATAGGCATCCCAGACACCCGCCTCCACCACAGCCGCAGAGGGGCAGATTTAGCCGCAGGGGGCAGTCCGAGACCGGTAGAGGCTCGTAGACTACAGATTCACCACTACAGAGGAGGGCGGAGCAGAGTAGGTATACCCTACCACTTTGCCCTGTATGCAGTCGACGCCATTCTGGAGCATGTAGGTATGGCTCCACCGGATGTTATATTTGTGACCAAGAGGGTCATTTGATGAGAGATTGTCCAGCTAGAGGTCAGGTGGACCGAGATAGGCAGGACAGGGCATCCGCAGGGTCACAAGCTTCAGTATCCTCGGCATGGAGCAGGCCTTCAGTTTTAGCAGGCAGAGGTCGGGGCAGATCAGGGGCCTCCAGTGTAGGTGCGGGTCCAAGCCGCACATATGCTTTGCCAGGGAGGTAGGATTCAGAAGCGTCACTTGATGTTATGATAGGTATGATTATTATCTGCTCATACCCTGCTTATGTATTGATTGATCCAAGATCTACTTTGTCCTACATTACCCCATTTGTGGCTCGAAAGTTTAGTGTTGCACCAGAGTTGCTTCAACAACCCTTTTCAGTATCCACACCCGTCGGTGACTCCATTATAGCCAGAAGGGTCTATCGAGGGTGTACAGTAGAGGTTGCTGATCGTCAGACCACAGTAGATTTGGTAGACTTAGAAATGGTTGATTTTGACGCTATTATGGGTATGGATTGGTTGGCTCCGTGCTATGCAAATGTAGAATGCTGGACCAAGACAGTCCGATTCCACTTTCTAGGGGAGGCAGTCCGAGAGTGGAAGGGCAGGACAATTACGCCAAAAGGTAGGTTTATTTCCTATATTCAGGCGAGAAAGTTGATAGCTAAGGGGTGCATTTACCATATTGTAATAGTTCAGGATGTTCGAGTAGAGCCTCTGACTCTCCAGTCTGTTCCAGTGGTGAATGAATTCCCAGATGTATTTCCAGATGAGTTACCCGGTATTCCCCTAGAAAGGGAAATAGATTTTGTAATTGATTTACTACCAGGAACTCAACCCATATCAATTCCTCCGTATCGTATGGCTCCTACTGAACTTAGAAAATTAAAGGAGAAACTGAAAGATCTGTTAGATAAGGGATTTATCAGTCCAAGTACTTCACCTTGTGGTGCGCCAGTTCTATTTGTGAGAAAGAAGGACGACTCACTCCGCATGTGTATAGACTACGGACAGTTGAATAAGGTTACAGTCAAGAACAAGTATCCGCTTCCCAGAATAGATGATTTGTTTGATCATTTACAGGGGGCCAGATATTTCTCCAAGATTGACTTACGGTACGGATACCATCAGGTTCGAGTTCATGAAAGGGACATTCCAAAGACTGCCTTCAGGACCANGGGACATTCCAAAGACTGCCTTCAGGACCAGATACGGCCATTTTGAATTCCTAGTCATGTCCTTTGGGCTGACGAATGCCCCAACAGTATTTATGGACCTAATGAACAACATCTTCAGACCATACCTAGACCTGTTCGTGATAGTGTTTATTGACGATATTCTAGTGTATTCTCGCTCAGAGGCATACCACCAGGCTCATTTACGTACAGTGCTCCAGATTCTCAGGGACCGCCAACTGTACGCCAAGTTTTATAAATGTGAATTCTGGCCAAACTCGGTAGCTTTCTTTGGGCATATTGTGTCGGATGCTGGTACACTGCAAAGCATGATTTCAGTGTATCTTTTTGTGTCATTTAGTGTATTAACATGAGTAGTTATAGTTAGCCATGTATGAACTGGATAGGTAGAATGAATGCAAAACATGTACCATGAGTGAGTGAGGTCATATACTTAGTTCAATACTACGTAAATGATCTTGAACTTGCCCGGTTGGTCTTTACATAGGTTTTAGGATGGTTGGTTAAGAAAGGATCATAGGTTGTTTTTGTTTATCCCATTTTATCTTAAAATTGCCCTACCAAAATGGTATGATTCCCTTGATCCCGATTTTGAGCCTTAAATGGACCATTTTTCTTTGATTAACCGATTAACCTTACCCATTTTTTATAATGAACCTGTTTGGCCCTGGTCCCTCCTTGAACATTTTGAACCTCAACCCAAGTAAAATGCCTAAATTGAAGGTGGCTAAAGTAGGGGTGCATAGATTGTGGGAAGGTGAAAAAGAAAAAGAAAGGAAAAAGGATTAAAAATAAGGTGTGATGTGACAAGAAAAGAAAAAAGAGCTGAAAAAGGAAAAAATTAAAAAGAAAATAAAAAAGAAAAGAAAAAAGATGAATGAAAAAGTTGAAAACACACCACACCAATATATTGCATAAAAATGGAGAAAAGGGATGAAAATGTTGAAAAAGCGGAAAGGGTAAAATAAGTGAAAAATGGAGCCACAAGTATGTAGTGCCAAGGAAGGTGTAGTCACTAAAATCTCATATTTACCATATCTAGCCCAAAGCCTACATACAAGACAAATAAAGTCCTATAGTGATCCTAGCCTGCCTATCCAAAGAGACGAATTAGAGAAAATAAAGGCAAGACTATGCTATCCGATGTGCAGTATTGAGAACTTCGTTGTGAGAGCAAGAGTCTTACTTGTTTAGTCTTAAGTTTCATATTTTCATATATTTGTGAGTTGTGAACTTCATTTTCTGTGAGGGTACATGGTTTGTGTTTTATTCTGCCAGCTTTCTATGTGAAAAATGTTGGTAATAACTTATTCTCTACTAATAACTAGATGACATATCTTGATCCTTGTTTATCATGGTTTGTGGTCACTTGATGTACATAACTGATCTGGTTTACATGGAGAAGGGTCAAAAGCTATTTGTGTTCATAGTGCAAGTTTTGATTGGTGTTGGTTGTAGTATCCTAGGTTTATTTTCTAGTCAAGTGTTATTTTTTTAGTTTTTCTCATTTGCCTTACGATATGCAAAAGTCTTAAGTTGATGGTGTTGATGTGCTATGAGTTTATAACACTTTCGATGCTTAAAACTGGGAAAATAGCATGAACTTAGGTATGTATTTATATATATGAAGTGTTTTTACTTTGTTTTCAAGGAAATTGATGTTGGAGAGAAAATGTGCAAAAGTTGTAGAAAAGAGACCAAGTATTGATCTTAGTACGAGCCATACTGGGACTTGTGGAAAAGCTCAAAAGATTGGTACAAGGCTAAGGTAAAGTACGACTCTCAGTATNAGGTAAAGTACGACTCTCAGTATGAGTCGTATCATCTTAATACAAGCTATAACTTGAGTCGTAGAATACTTCAGAGAAATTTGCAAAGTTTAAGTCTCCTAATACGGGTCACAACTATGGATCGTAGCATCTACCTATGACCCGTACCGGGAGCCGTGGAAAGCTTTAGTGATTTTTGGGATTTGGCAGATCTCATGATATGACAAACTGTTATGAGTCGTAGGAGCAAGGTACGAGGCATTCCAAGACACTCGTAGAAATCTACAGAAGATGCCAAAGTTCTCAGAGCCAGATCACGACTTGATTGTCTGACTCGTGGGATCATGTTACGAGTCATATCAGATGCCAACACTTAGAAAATTCTACAAAAGCCAAAGGATATACAAGACAAGGCACGACCCATACAATCCTGTTACGGGTTATATGAGGAGTTGTAGAATATGTCGGCGCCAGATTTGGTTATTTTTCTGTTAACTTACGAAAATAATTTTATTATTTGTATAAATACTTTTTAGGTCAGATTTGGTTAGAGACGGTCAGAATCAGATAGAGGAGAATTATTATCAAGAGTTTGTAATTAGTTTTTGACAACATTGGACAGAAATTCTTGAGATCATAACTTGGATTTCTCAATTGTTATTTAATTTATTCATCATATTTTCTTTCAATATTCAAAGCAGATTTTATTTCAATCATTATTGTAAGTATTTAATTATGTGTTTGTCTATGAATACTAATCATAATCTTACAATCGTGAGAGGCTAAAACCTCCACAACTAGGATTGTGGGAACCAGGTGGATTAACGAACTAGGGTTACACAAAGTGATTCGAAACTAATGTTAAACGCTTGTATTGTATTCTCTTCATCTTTAATGTTTCTAAACAAAGTGCAATGTTAAAACTTGCCCTATTTCTTTACTTGCTTGAACCTAGAGAAGTAGAGATTAAGAAAAGAGAATTACAACTAGGCCTTGATTTTTATGATCATTGTATAACTTGAGCTATGGTCGCAGAATTGTTAATTTGGAACAACTTGATAATGGTTAAATTGAAATCGCTCATGTGACCTAACCTGATGATTGAGTATAGTCATCAAATAGGGACGAGCCAGTCGTTTGGATGAACCCTAGTTATCAATTCTATAAGTAAGAATTGGAATCGATCACGAGTGTAAACTCGAAGTAGTTATAAACCCATGGGGAACACTTACCCTAGTTAATTGCAAATCTTGATAAACAACATTGATTATCACGCTTATTTTATTATTGTTTTTCTATAAACCCCTAAATTTGGAGATAACACACCAAAAAGCTTAAATATCAGCATTAGTCTAGTTCTTACCATATTCCCTGTGGGTTCGACCCCAGCCTCTTTATTGGATTCTTTATTGACAATGTCTGCTTCATAATTTGTCAGGAGTGTGAGTTTGAGCGTTATCACACCTTGGCAAGATGGATGGTGTAGTGCACCAAGTCCAAACCTTCAGAGGAAATTCAAGCCAAGTTTGGTGCATTGGATGGTGCAGTGCGCCAGAAGCTGTCCGGGATGGATTTTCAAGTATAATATCTGTACTTCTCAAGGGCAAAGACTTCATTTGGTACCTTTCTTATAAATATAACATCTAGGACATTTTGTTAGCAGTCTTCGATTATTCGAAGATCATTTTGTATGTAGTTCTTGGGGGAAGAGACAAAAATTCATTTTCTTCTAGGTTTTCTTCTTTAATTTATGCTTTGTTAATTCAAATGATATTTTCTTTATTTTTCTGTTTGAACATGAGTGGCTAAACTCGTGTTCTAGTGTTTTGGCCATAGTTAATGGTTGTAGTTGGAAAACTCTTTTATGCTAGACTTTGATTCTTCATTCAAAATTATTCACACTTACTTATTTTCATTGCTTATTCGTTAGACGGATCACCTTATGAATATTATTTGTTGGATCTGGGTCGAACTCAAGAGAGGGAACCAAGAGGGTTAAAAGTAAGTATAGAATAGGTTTCAATGATCTTTGTTAACATGATTTCAAGGTGAGATTTCATTTTCGAGGATAGGGATATACCCCTTTACCCTATTCAATTAAATACAAGTAGTTATAACCGTCATTTCATGTTTCTCTTGCGATCATAGGGATATAGGAGTTAGGGTTCATGAGATAGTTCTTGGATGTTCGGGAGAATGACAAGAAATGGGATCCTAACTTGCAACTAGAAATCTTGAGAAGAGTTAGTCTAGCATAATCGAGTCCTAAAACTCAACCTAAAAGCAAAAGTGCCAAGACCCTAGATTCTCTCATCATTTGAATAACAAACACTTGTAAAAAACGATATTAGTTCATTAGTTTGATTTACATTTGAAGTTAGTAGAATAATTTCCAAAACCATTTCCCCAATTTACCTATGTTTTTTTTAATAGTGAAATAAAATGTTAACCTTGAGCAATTAATCTGAAAAGTCTCTGAGGGATCGATATCGGTAATTCACTGTCCTATATTACTTGAAGACTGAATACCATGTGCACATGCATGCACTTGGGCGACATCATTTATTCATACATAGAGTAGAGAGTAGAAATTAGCTAGTTTAGCCCTAGTTTTCAAAGTAGATTCTAGATCTTAGCTTGTAACTTGAAGGTTTCAATTCATCTAGTGAAGATTTTAAATTCCATTGTAAAGAATATTGAATTACTTTAATTATCTTCTTCTTCTTACTATGGGTAACTAAACCCAAATCTAGGATTTTGAACCCAATAGGTTGAAAACCCTAATGATCCCAATTTGGTAAAATTGAGTTTGAGCTTATGAACATTTGATTGATTTTTGCTTTGTAGTGTGTGATTGGTGATGAGAGTCATGCAATCCTACTGAATTACCTTTATGAGGCTTAAAAAAGTAAATTTAGGTTGAGTTAACATAAATCAGCAATAACTCAAGGCATAACCCTAATTTAAGAGATTCTCCTAGACATAGGTTAAATTTCAATTGGCAACAAGCAATTGGGTAGAAGGAATTTCTCTTCAATTTTGTCACGCCCCACCTTGGAGGCATGACTTGCACCTAGTGCCACACTGGAATCTGACTAACCTGGCTAGACTTATGCATATTTGGTGCAATCCTGCAGCCCAATTCAAGAAAAAAATGGGCTATATATCGGCTATAAACACATCCCCCGGCCGACAAGGCCCTATAGCCACTTGTAAAAGAAAACAACTAACCAGAAACAGGTAATAGTAGAGAATCCTATGCGGGCCGACAAGACCACTATGATGTCTAGTTATAACTATAAAGTAAATCCAGCACTAAACTAAGCTATGACCGACAAGGCCACTAACATCTAAACAAGGTCCCACACAGCCAACACATAAAATAAAGCATACACGAGTCCCACATGGCCAACAACAACTAACCACAGGAAATATGAAAAAATTTGCAAGCCTCTAGGAGTGATATAATGGTCGAGACAAGGCCCTGACCTACCCATAAACTATACAATCAAAAGAGTAAACCTTCTAACTATTAGCTCCAGAGAAAAGGAGCCGACTGCACTACTAATCCTGGCTGGCTACTCTGAAGGTCCTGATCTGCGTCTATCCACACTTGCATGCAAGTAATGCAGCACCCTAAGAAGGGTGTCAGTACAATTTGTACCGAATATGTAAGGTAGTAATTGTAAATAACTAAATGAACTAAAAGGAAACTGAAAGTAACTGAACGAAAAGAATGGAGATACTACCTAAATAGCTGAACTTCTTGCTGTCTAATCTATCAGTACTAATGCAAACAAGAACCTTACCTGGCCTCCATAAGCCAGAAGGTACAACTAGCACAGAATAACCCACCCAGGGCTCCTATAAGCCCTGGCGAGTACACTTCAATCTATATACCCCTAACAAGGTCAAAACGAGTCAACTAATAACTATAACCGTCCTACCAGTCCCCTGGGTCTGCAACTGAACCCGCTCAACCCTAAACTGTAGCTGTGTCTGAGTCCACCAGACTCCTGATATCTGCATGCCGGGCACCAGGCTCGACGGGGGTGTGGTGCCGATAAAGAATATAAATAGTCCATCAATGGAATGGACTGTATAAGGTCCTCGGACCTCATCTTCTTCCCTCGTGGAGAGCATACCGCTCCTTGGAGTGACGTTATCTAGCCCTTGGAGGGCAATGACACAACTAGTAACCCTGGGTTGGTCATGGAAGGCTATATAGGGCAAAGTCAATCTCAAACTAAACATAAATATTGAACTCAACTAACAACAACAGCTATTCACAACAATAAGACTTCTGGATTCCTTACTGAGGTTAAAATTGTATTATAATTCTATAGAAACTAACTTGCTGAAGTAATTCACCTCAACATACCTCGATCGCCGATTTTTTATTAACTAGCAAGTTTTAATTCGTATTCAATAGCCCTTTCCAACTGTAATTGTATTACTGGGAGAATCTGACTAGTTTATGTACTAAATTCGGTAGAAATGATAACTTATAATACTAATATTAACTATACTTAAACTTAATTAAATACAGCCAAAAATGTATAATTTCCCAAGAATTTAGAAGGGATAAATTCTTGAAGCCTGTGACTGTATAGGAATCAGTTTGGAGCAATTCTGACAAGTTCTACTCCGCGGCGTTACGATTTGCTAGGAGAATTTCAAGAAAATAACTCTGTAGTAGTGCTCCCTGCAGGCTTAGAACTCAATACCTGAAGTTAATTTGCATTTGGACAGCATTTAGCAGCGTAATCGAAGGAAAATAACTTAAAAATGTCACACCCTTCATTCTCTGGATGAGGCTTCTCTTATATGATATAATATCAAAGGATACAACATAATATATATAAGAATTGGGCGGCGGACAGAGGGTCCGTGTCACAGACCCCAACGCGGAAAATTAGGGCCGTGTCATGGAGGCCAATGCGCAGGAAGAGGTCCGTGACACGTTGCCCTTTGTGGCAGCCTATCCGGCCTTCTCCCTCGCTACCTCGGTTCCGCGCTCATTTGACCTTTCCCCGGACCCTTTCTTGTATGCGTTGTAGTTTAAAACTCTTGACTAACATACGAATATGCCGACTTACATGATAGAAACTTACGGTGTGTAACATCCACCCCCCCTTAGGAACATTCGTCCTGGAATGTCAACTTCAACTTACAGGAGTTTAACTCTTTTAACTATTGTTCTCGAAAAAGTTCGGTAGAGTCTCCCCTGTAATATGGACTATTTGAAAATCCTGAAACATAGAAAAGTCCAATACAGGCACTTCTCATAACACTATAACAACTATTTCACAATAAAATGGTAATCAACTGAACAATATAAACAAGATAAATCCTAAAGTAATAGCTGAACAACAACTTCACCTTAACTGCATAGTCCGGACTAACCCTTGAATAGGTGAGGATATCTAGACTTCATATCATCCTCAACTTCCCAAGACATCTCTTTTATTTTCTTGTTTCTCCATAGTACCTTAACAGAGGTGAAATCTTTAGTCCTCAACCTACGAATCTGCCGATCTAATATGGCCACTGGAACTTCTTCATAGGCCAACTCCTCAGTAATCTGGACATCCTCAACTGGCACAACTCGAGATGGATCCCCTATACACTTCCGTAACATGATACATGAAAGATTGGGTGAACAGACTCAAACTCTGAAGGCAAATCCAATTTGTATGCCACTTGGCCTATTCTTCGGAGGATCCAATACAACCCAATAAACCTCAGGCTAAGTTTTCCCTTTTTACCAAACCTTATCATGCCCTTCATTGGCGAAACTTTCAAAAATACCCAGTCATCTACATTGAATTCCAGGTTTCTACGTCGTATATCAGAGTAAGATTTCTGGAAGCTTTGAGCTGTCAACAAGCGCTCTCTGATAAGCTTCACCTTCTCCTCTGACTGATGGATTATGTGTGGTCCAATTAACCCTGATTCTCCGACCTCAAACCAACCAACTGGGGACCTACATTTCTACCCATATAAGGACTCATAAGGTGCCGTCTGGATTGGCGAATGATAACTGTTATCATAAGCAAATTCAATAAGGGGTAAATGTTCATCCCAACTTCCCCTGAAGTCTAACACACACACTCGCAACATACCCTCGAGCGTTTGAATTATACGTTCTGCCTTCCCGTCTGTTTGAGTATGGAAGGTTGTACTCAGGTTAACCTGTGTTCCCAAGCCTTTCTGGAATGACTACCAGAATCTAGCTATGAATTGAGCTCCTCTGTCAGAAATGATCGATAGTGGGATACCATGCAATCGAACTATTTCTCTAATATACAATTCAACATAGTCCTCGGCTGAGAAGGTAGTCCTGACTGGCAGAAAATGAGCTAACTTCATTAATCTATCAACAATTACCCAGATGGAATCAAATCTGCATATTTAACTCTTTCTGTGTAAAGATGTACTGGAGGCTCTTATGATTAGTAAAAATGTCCACGTGTACCCCATACAGGTAGTGTCTCCAGATTTTTAAGGCATGAACTACTGCTGCTAACTCCAGGTCATGAGTGGAATAGTTCTTTTCAGGCTTTCTCAGTTGCCTCAAATCATAAGCAATTACCTTACCATGTTGCATCAGAACACACCCCAACCCAACACCTAAAGCATCACAATACACTACATAACCTTCTGATCCTTCTTGAAACACTAGTACTGGCGATGATGTCAATCTGTTCTTTAGTTCTTTGAAACTCTATTCACATGCTTCAGTCCAGTGAAATTTAGCTACTTTTTGGGTTAACTTGGTCAAATGTGTTGATAAGGTCAAAAATCCTTCTATAAACCTTCTGTAGTACCTAGCTAATCCCAGGAAACTGCGTACCTCAGTGGGAGTTGGGGGTCTGGGCGATGTATTTACTGCCTCAATCTTTTGCGAGTCAATCTGAATACCAGCATCTGACACAATACTTCCCAAAAAGGCTATAGAATTCAGCCAAAACTCACATTTAGAAAATTTTGCATATAACTGGCGATCCTTGAGAATCTGAAGCACTGTTCGCAGATGATCTCGGTGTTCCACTTTTAAATGGGAATACACCAGAATATCATCAATGAATACGATCACAAATCAATCTAGATATGGCCTGAAGATGCTATTCATCAGATCCATGAACACTGCAGGAGCATTCGTCAACCCGAATGATATAACTAAGAACTCAAAATGGCTATACCTGGTCCTGAAGGCCGTTTTCGAGATTTCTCTCTCCCAAATCCGCACCTGGTGATACCCATACTTTAAGTTGATTTTTGAGAAATACTTCGCCCCCTATAGCTGATCAAACAAGTCATCTATCGTAGGAAGCAAGTATCTATTCTTGATGGCAACTTTATTTAGCTGTCGGTAATCTATACACATGCAGAGGGAGCCATCCTTCTTTCTTACAAACAGAATAGGTGCACCCTACGATGAAGTACTCGGCATGATGAAGCCCTTATCTAATAGATCTTTCAGCTGTTCCTTCAATTCCCTGAGCTTGGCAGGAGCCATTCGGTATGGAGGGATGGATATAGGCTGAGTACCTGGTAATAGGTCGATAGCAAAATTGATTTCCCGTTCTGGGGGAATACAAGGATGTTCACCTGGGAATACATCTGGAAATTCATTAACTGCTGGAATAGACTGAAGAGTCGGGGATTATTCTTGAACATCCTGAACCCTGACAATATGATAGATGCAACCCTTTGCTATCAACTTTCTCGCTCGAAGATAGGATATAAATCTACCTTTTGGTGTGGCTGCATTGCCTTTCCACTTCCATACTACATCCCCTGGAAAGTGAAACCGGACAGTCTTGGTCCAACATTCTATATTGGAATAACATGGTGCTGGCCAATCCATACCCATAATTGCATCAAAATCAATCATTTCTAATTCACCAAATCTGCTAAAGTATGGAAACCAACAACCTCTACTATACAACCTCGGTAGATCCTTTTAGCTATAATAGAATCACTGACGGGTGTGGACACTAAAAAAAGGTCGTTGACTAAATTCTAGCGTGATACCGTATTTTCGGGCTACTAGTGGAATCACATAAGACAAAGTGGAACCTGGGTCTATCAAAACATAAACAGAATGAGAGAAAATGTCCAGCATACCTGTCACCACACCGGCAACGAATCTGACTCCTGTCACCCTTGTAAAGCATAAGTGCGATCTGGACCGGTGCTTGAGCAAGATGCCCCTGACCTGTCTCGGCCTCTGCCGGCTAGAGCTGAGGGCCTATGCCCTGCTGGAGATGCTGAGGCATGTGACCCTACTGAAGATCTGTCTTGTCGGTCCAGATCACTCTGACCCCTGGCTGGACAGTCTCTCATTAGGTGAGCCTCTTGTCCACAGGTGTAACACGCCGAAGAACCATACCTACATGCCCTAGGATGACGTCGACTATAGATAGGGAAGGGTGGCATGGTTAACCTACTCTTCTCTTACCCTCTCTATTGTTGCGAACCCGATGGCCGTGGCTCTCACCGAGTCCTGACTACCCCCGACGTCCTAGTCTACCACCGTGATGCTATTATGGAGGTGGAGGTCTAGGTGGTCTGCCTGATAGTCGCGGCCTAGGTCCGCCCTGAAACTCCACCTAAGTGTCACTAGGTCTAGCCTTGCGGTGTTACTCCTGATTTTCCCTCTTTATCTCCTGCTGCCGATGCCTGATTCCCTCAATATTCTAAGCGAATGCTTGGACACAAGCAATATAAATGTCCTCTTGAAGAGTGACTGTAATACAAGTCTCTACGTATTCTAGAAGCAGGCCCATAATAAATCGGTGCACACTAACATACATGGTTACAAAAGCTGGTGCATATCGAGCCAAGGAGTAAAATCTCATAGCGTACTCCCGAACACTCATTGAACCCTGCTACAGATGTAGAAACTGATCTACCTAGGCCTGTCAGATTTCTCGCGGCAAATAGTTGTCCAAGAAGGCTTCTGAAAAACTAGACCAAGTCGGAGGGGGAACATCTCTACCTCAAGACTTCTCCCAACTCTCATACCATAATACTGTTATGTCCCGCAACCGAAATACCTCTAACTCAACCGACTCCGCAGGCGTGGCATGCATTACCCTTAAGATCCGCTGTAGCTGGTCCAAAAACTCATGAGGGTCATCGTCTTGGTCCGTCTTGATGAACTGCGGGGGACTCAGTTCGAGAAACTCTTGGACGCTCGAACTACTAGGTCCTCCCAAAGACTCTGCAACTACGGGTGCCACTGGCTGACGCTGTGTAGATATCATCTGAGCTATCATAAAAATAGCACTCTTAACCTCTTGATCTGATGGCATTGATATAGGCACTACTGGAGGTGGTGTCAACACATCTGCCGCTCTGGGCGGCTCCTGACGGGGCGGAGACTGCTGGGGAGACTGAGATGGAGTCTCCCTGTCGCCCTTAGATCGGCCTGACTCTGATTGGGGCACCCGACTAGTGCTCTCTCCTACTGCGACGTCCAACTTCCTGCCAGTCGTGGTCTGTCGTATGTCCGACATTTCTCTATAGATAAGTAGAATATGGTAAGCTTAGGTACTCAATACTATACTGTACAGCTCTATAGCATGACTGGAAGGAAAGAACAGTAACCATCCTATCATGCCTCGCAACCTCCTATCTATAGAATGTGGTGCACAACACATCCATAGATAAGATTCTACTTAGCACGACTTGAAGACTCCTAGGGATATGACCTTCTCTGAGGCATGACTGGAACCTAGTGCCACACTGGAATCTGACTGACCTAGCTAGGCCTATGCACATTTGGTGAAAGCCTGCAACCCAATTCAAGAAAACAATGGGCTATATCTCGGATGTAAACACAGTGCCCGAATGATAAGGCCTTACAACCACCTAAAAAATAAAACAACTAACCAGAAAAAGGTAATAGCAGGGAATCCTATGCGGGCCGACAAGACCACCATGATGTCTAGTTATAACTGTAAAGTAAATCCAACACTAAACTAAGCTATGGATGACAAGGCCGTTAACTAACAGCTAAACAAGGCCCCACACGGCCAACATGTAAAATAAAGCATACATGGGCCCCACACGGCCAACAACAACCAAAGGGAATCTAAAACAATCTACAAGCCTCTAGGAGTGATATATTGGTCGAGATAGGGCCACGACCTACCCATAAACTGAACAATCAAAAGAGTAAACCTTCTAACTGTTAGCTCCGGAGGAAAGGAACCGACTGCACTGCTAATCCTGGCTGGCTACTAGGAAGGTCCTAATCCACGTCTATGCGCACCAACAGGAAAGTAATGCAGCACCCTAAGAAGGGCGTCAGTACAATTTGTACCGAATATGTAAGGTAGTAACTGCAAATTACTAAATGAACTAAAAGGAAACTGAAAGTAACTAAATGAAAAGAATGGAGATACTACCTGAATAGCTAAACTTCCTGCTATCTAATCTATAAGTAATAATGAAAACAAGAACCTTACTGGCCCCCATAAGCCGGAAGGTACAACCAGCATAGAATAACCCACCCGGGGCTCCCATAAGCCCTGACGAGTACACTTCAATTTATATTCCCCTAACAAGGTCAAAACGAGTCAACTAATACCTATAGCCATCCTACCAGTCCCCTGGGTTTGCAACTGAGCCCGCTCAGCCCTAAACTGTAGATGTGTCTGAGTCTAGTGGACTCCTGATATCTGCACCCTGGGCACCAGGCTCGACGAGGGTGTGGTGATGATACGACATATAAATAGTCCATGCATGGAATGGACTGTATAAGGTCCTCAGACCTCATCTTCATCCCTTGAGGATGGCATACCGCTCCTTGGAGCGACGTCATCTAGCCCCTAGCGGGCAATGACACAGCTAGTAACCCTGGGTTGGTCATGGAAGGCTATACAGGGCAAAGTCAATCCCAAACTAAACATAAATACTAAACTCAGCTAACAACAACAGCTATTCACAACAATGAGTCTTCTGGCTTCCTTACTGAGGTTCAAACTGTATCCTAATGCTATAAAACTAACTTACCGAAGGAATTCACCTCAACATACCCCGATCGCTGATTTTTGATTAACTGGCGAGTTTCAATTCATATTCAATAACCCTTTCCAACCGTGATTGTATTACTGGGAGAATGAGACTAGTTTTACTACTAAAGTCGGCAGCAATGATAACTTATAATACTAATATTAACTATACTTCAACTTAACGAAATATGGCTAAAAAAGTATAATTTCCTAAGAGTTCAGAAGGGAGAAATGCTTATTTGAAGCCTGTGACTGTATAGGAATCAATGTGGAGTAATTCTGACAACTTCTACTCGGCGGGGTTACAATTTTCCGGGCGAATTTCAAGAAAATAACTCCGTAGTAATGCTCCCTACATGATTAGAACTCAATACTTGAAGTTAATTTGAATTTGGACAGCTTTAAGCAGTGTAATTGAAGGAAAATAACTTTAAAATGTCGCACCCTTCACTCTCTCGATGAGGCTTCTCTTATATGATATAACATCAAAGGATACAACATAATATATATAAGACCTGGGCGGTGGAAACGAGGTCCTTGTCACCGACTCCAACATGGAAAATTAGGGTCATGTCACGGTGCCCAACGCGCAGGGAGAGGTCCGTGACACGTTGCCCCTTGTGGCAGCCTGTCCGGCCTTCTCTCTCTCTACCTCGGTTTCGCGCTTGTTTGACCTTTTCCCAGGCCCTTTCTCATACATGTCATACTCTAAAACTCTTGACTAACATACGAATACACCGGTTTACACGATAGAAACTTACGGGGTGTAACAAATTTGATAAAATTGGAGTAGATTGACACCTATGGTGCTAATGAAAGATAACTATGGGTTGCCTTAGTAAATTTCTTGCATGTTCAACCCTAGCCAATTCTCAATCCTTCCACATTAGGTGATTTAGGGGGATCGACTAATTGGGGTCACTTCCCTAGAATTATCTCTAATTGATTACAACACTTGCATATTGCACTCTTTAGCTCCAGTTAAATTTTACTTCTCTTAATTCGAATAGATTCTAATCTTGCAATACCTCATTATTTAATACTAGATAGTCTGGTCTTTGAGTAGGCTCTATGGGATTTGACCCCAGCTCCTCGTTGGGTTCTATATTTGCTGCGATCACTTACACTACCCGATAGTGGGAATGGATTTGAACGACATCAATTGTATCATGAACATATGACAAATATGAGAATAACCCTTCTCAACTAATTGTTGATCCTTCAAAAACCAAATTACCTTCTTTCGTGCATAACAGAGAGTACCCTCAACTCCAAACTAGGGATACCGGACAGAACTAAGGTAACTGTTCTTGGCATGACAATGAATAATCACATGATATAGAGAGAGCTAATCCATGCAAAAAATAATATCAAAATCTACCATATCAAGAATGATTAGGCCTACCCACGTGTCATATATCAATAAATTAACAACATAATATTAGTACACGCGATCCACCACTAAGAAATTACCCAGCGAAAGAGAAACACATATATGCATAGAAAGAAGATCACACATCATATCAAGACCCCAAGCGAAGTATGCAAACACGTAGGATAAAGTAGAGCCATGAAAAAATAAAACAGTAGCAGGTTGATGGCATACTGAATAAATACTTGTAATAATTGTTGCACCCTATTTTTACTGAGGTCAGATAAAGCACAACTTATAGACTATAAAGAATTTGATTATTGTATAAAGTCGCCACCTAATTTTTAAAGGTAAATCAAAAAACTTTTTAATTATTAATATGTATTACACGAATTTTAATTTTTGAAGATTCAGTTTCGATTCTAGGTAAGAGTTTAAATTATTTCAAAAGAAAGGGTTAGGTACCCTTCGAAATCTACAAAATGTGGTTTCCGGCTCGACTAAATTTATCCAAAAAGGAGGAGGTAAAATAATATTGTAAGGATAAAATATGTACAGTGAAAATAAAAATAAATATAT
>JACEIK010004690.1:13721-29305 GCA_018107945.1 Datura stramonium | reverse complement strand
TAGTTTCGTAAAAATCTCCCGGCGAATCGTCGTCCCGCCGATCCAAATTGATTGGAATTGCTCCAAACTAGTGTTAATACAATCCCAGACTTAAAGTAAGTATTTCTCCCTTCTAGATCCCCGAGAAATTATGAGTTTTCGATCGTTCTTCAATAAGTTGAAGAATAGTCAGTATATATACATATAAAGTATTATTTCCTTCCAGCATAGTAATGAAGTTAGCTCTATTCTACTGTGAATGTGATGACAGTTGGAAAGAACAACTGAATACTAGCTGAACCTCGCCAGATAATCAGTAAACCGACAATCGAGGTATGTAAAGCTAGTTTTTTTCGACAAGTTAGTTTCTCCAGTATAGTAAAACAGTATGAATCCCAGTAAGATATTTTAGAAATAGTATATCATGCTCAGTATGAAACTTAGTAAAGCACATTAGAAGTATTATTTCATGTTCAGTATGAGACTCAGTACATCATGTTAGAGATTATATTATTATCTTATTCAATGTGTATTATTTGTAGTTATTGTTATCAGTTGAGACTTGATTGTATTGTTTTGGGCTGGATTACCCGTATAGCTTCCGTGACTGCCCCAGGGTTAATGGCTGTATTGACTCGTCCGCCAGAGGGCGAGGATATGTCGCTCTATGGAGTGGCATGTCGTCCGCTAGGGACGAAGATGGGATGCCATTTCCCCATATTTTGCCGTGGTTGGCCTTTATACACCCCCGTCGAGCGCTTGCGTCCGGGGTGTTGATTTCAGGAGTCCTCCGGACTCAGGTACAACTATAGTCAGGGGACAGTTTTGGGGTGCTGCATTACTTGCCTTCAGGTGTACATAGACAAGTAGCAGATCCCTCATAGTTCCAGTCAGCGGTACAGAGCCTTCAGCTCCTTTCATCCGGAGCTTGGAAGACAGAGGTTTACTCTCCTTTTGATTGTGCAGTATGGGTAGGCCGGGGCCCTGTCCCGACCATCTTATTATTCTTAGAGGCTTGAAGATTGTATTATATTCCCTGTAGTTAGATGTATCAGCTGTGTGGGGCCATATATATGTTTCAGATTGTATGTGATGGTCGTGTGGGGCCTTGTTCAGTTGTTAGTTGGAGACCTTGTCGGTCACAAATCAGTTTAGCGCCAGATTTCATTTTTTCTGTTATAACTAGAAATCATGGTGGCCTTGTCGGCCCGCATAGGACTCCTTATAGTTGGTTGTTCTGGTTAGCTGTTTACCTTTTACAGGTGGCTATAGGCCTTATCGGCAGGGGGCTATATTTACAGTTGCCATGTAGCCCGTCGTTTTCTTGAATCCAGAGTTAAAGCCAGTCTTGCACCAAAGGTCCTTAGGCTCAGTTAGTTCAGCACTCTAGATCCTAGTAGGGCACCAGGTGCCAGTCATGCCTCCCAAGGTGGGGCGTGACATTATCAGCCATTTGGAGTCGAATGGAACTGGGCTTCAACATAGAAAACTAGATAGCTTGTAAACGGACAGAGGTATCAGGTTAATGCTTGCCCCATTATCACAAAGGGCATGCAAGCAATCATATCCACTAATCTGGTAAGGCACGGTAAACTTCCCTGGGCCACCTTTCTTCTCAGCACATATGCCTTCTATGATGACACTCACTCTATGGGTCATAGACACAATCTCCTCTTTGTCACAAGGAAGCTTTCTAGTTAAGAGAATCTTCAAGTACTTAGCAAACTCCAGCATCTCTTTGATGGCATCAATAAACGGGACCCAGAGTGTTGCTTCTTTAAGTTTCTCAATATGCTTTGACACTTTTGTATCAAGGGCTTATTAAGGAATTTTTTGTGGATATGGAGGAACAGGCGAGGAAAAGTATTTTGCAAAGTCTTCCACTCCTCCCTTAGGCTTCCCCTTCTCTTTTGGGGCAACTGACATATCTTTTTGAATTTCTTCACATGGTGGCCTGTTGGATCCACCCTCAACTACCTCATCAACACAAAACTTCTTAGGCCTCTGTTTTAGATCATCCAATTTAATCACAATTTCAGACTTGTTCTCCACCCTACCATCTTCAACCTTCTAATGAACAGGTTTCATAATCTTCCCACTCCTAGTGCCTATTGCCTTACATTAAGCACTAGAAGATCCCGTATGTCCTTTTGGATTCATCACTGTTTCACTAGGGAGATGGCCTTTTAACTTTATATTTTGATCACAAGAAAGGTCTCACACCTGTTGCTCTAATTTCTGAATGGAAAATGTGTGAGAGCGTACAATCTCCATAAGACTCTTGAGACAAAAATCTGTTCTCTCTTGGTTAGAAAGAACCTTTTCTAGCCCCATGATCATGTGAAGGATCCTCCCTCCTGTTTTAGGAGTTATAGGGGGGACCTCTAGGCGGAGCATAAGAAGACCATCCTCTATTTTGGTAGTTCCCTGTCACGACCTGAACGGAGGCCCGAATCATAAACACGGGACAAGGGATCCCAAGAGACCCCAAGTCGACCCATGGCATAAGTATTCAATGAACTCATTCAATAAACATGAAGAAAACATAATTATAAACTCAGCAGAAGTCAAACACAACAGAATAAATATTTGAAGCTGAATACACGTCTAAGTCTGATAAGCCTCTAATCTGAACAAGCTGGTTGGACAGCACCCCCAACTAGCTCAACAATACTGAAACTAAAAGGACATCCAAACCAACTGAAGGTCTAGTCCTCAGAAGATGAGGACTCACCAATTAAGCAGGTGCTAACTCTGAACCGCGACTATTAACGTGGTTGAACCTGAGAACTGGGTCTTGCATCATGAAATGATGCGTCATAGAATGTATGCAGTCAGTACGTGGAATGTACTGAGTGTGAAAGGTAAGTAAACCGCTTAAGTAAAGTAATCATTTAAAACATTTTATAACATATCATAAGCTTTTAAATGTAAGCAGAAGACTACATGCATTCATTCTGAAATCGTACTCTTATCATAACATGACAATGCATAGCTTTAGAACATCATGATTTACTCGAATGACTCAAAGCTGAACATAACATTTATATCAAAAGCTGAACAATAAGTCAAACCTTGCTTTTTGAACATGCATGCATAAGTAATCATCATAAGTTATGAATATGCAAGTTTGAATGATATAGACAGTGGGAGACTTGTCACTTAACTGACATACCATGATAGAGCTTACATGGTTCCAACTATCACACTCAAGTGGGTAGAGCCATCCATAACCTTGCCAGGGTGATGGACGATACCATGATATCAATATCAAACTGAAGGGACAATCGGGCCAGGGATAACTCACAAGGGACGCCCCAATAATATAATAGTATCAACCTACGTTGGCGCGTAGTTCTGGAGCATAGGGTAATCGACCCTTAACCCGCTCGGTGCTAGACTCTTCTCCCAAAAAATGCAATGCTCTACATCATATATAACGAATCTCAATATCGTCTATTGACGAAGTTCAACATCGTCTATTGACGAAACTTAATATGAAATCATGCATAACTCAACATCATATGAAATGAAGCTCAACATTGTCTATTGACAAAGCTCATATCGAAATCATGCATTGACTCGACATCATATGAAAATGAAGCTCAACATTGTCCCTTGACAAGGCTCATTAACGACACACATCTAAATTATGAATTCATGCATATGAGAAGCTTTATTTTGAAACATACCACAAGATAAATCATAGGTGGGAGCATCTACTCCAAAGCATGTGGTAAGCTACTATATAAATATTTACTCAACATACCACAAGCTAGAATTTATAATAAAAATTGAGGAAATTCACTTCAAACAATGTGGTAAGCTTATTTCGGGAAAATCATCACTTTAAATCAACATGTGGGCATCACCTATAGCTTTATCATACTTGGGTATAATCATTTCATTTTGAAGACATCAACATAATCATGGGTAGTTTAGGAAACATGCTTTTCATCATAAACTTCATCATCATCACACATTTACCGTAAATCACCTCTTTTATAAACTCTTGACCCATGGGCGTTTTAGATTCAAATTTTAGAAAACAATTTTTATAAGGAAAACAATTTAGAATCCTCCTAAGCTTCATAAATCGTCAATATAAATACAATCTAATCATACCCATGTGTAGAGATTGAAGAATCACGCAATTGGGTAAAACCCCATACTTGATCATAGATAATTTATCACATTTGATAAAGATTGGGCATGGGTGTGGAAGAAGACACCCACTCATAGCCTTACATACCAGGGAACGGTGAATTCTAGCACCCTCTAATAGCCCAAGCTGAGATTCCAATGGAAACCTTGAGATTTTGCATTGAATCTCCTTTTCAAACCTTCAAACTTGCATGCATGAGAATAATGGCTTAGGATAGGTTTTACCCTGCTTAAAACCCACTAAAACGAGCCTTAAACAACGTAGTATAGGTCCATAGAACTTAGGAATTACGGAAAAGCCCTTACTAAAATAGCTGAAATTAACTGTCATGGGGTCTTAAAGGACGACCTGATGACTCGTTACCAGGGCCAACGATCGGTTAGATTGCTCGTCAAGTACACTGGATGACATTCTACTGGAGCTCGTAATGGATGACTTAACGACTCATCTCCCATGGCCACGACTCGTGGCCACCTTCCGTTAGGTACACTGCCTTAACATTTAACCTGCTTGCTCACGACTCACCTCACGAGTCATTAGGACTGACCACGACTCGTGGGGTCCCATCCTTTAGGTACACTGGTTGCTGCTTCTAACTTAATTCCAACCTCAGTGACATGACGACCCGTGGTGTCTGACCACGAGTCATTCTCTCCCTAATGGGGACCCTGATCCTTCATCTATTCCAGGCCTACCCACGAGTCACTTGACAACTCGTAGGGTCTCCTCATGAGTCATCTCATGACTCATCCTGTGACTGCAACGTCAATTCCACAATTTTTCGTTTCAACTCCCAGGTCCGTTTTTTGAGCCCCTCGGGTATAACATTCCCACTGTTTTGCTAACCCTGATTTTGACCACCATAATCATTCCTAGGGTAATATTGAAGTTGGCCCTGTGGCTGAGGTCTCCATTGCCCTTCATACAAAGAAGAGGTGTGGCTCTACTGATACTGCAGTCTATAGGCACCGAATGAGTTGCCAACATAGTTGGCATCTTCCATTTCCAAAGGCGGTGGCTCTGGGAATGATTGATATTGGTAAGGGGGAGAAGAGCATTCATGCCCGTATTGAACTCCAATCACGATCTCATCAATAACATCATTTTCTTGACCTTATACTTGGCCAACTTTTTTGTAAGGATAGCTATATTATCTGATCATGCTCCTTATTCTCCTTCATCAAATGAGATAGAGAAGGAGTCCAAACATTTATTCCTCCACTTTGGTCCCAACCATACCAAGCATGTTGTGCTTTGCTATTTTATCCAAGATGATGGTAATTCTGTTGAATGTCTTATCCATGAAGCATCCACCTACGGTGTTGTTGGCAACGGACTATGTCAAGGCATCTAAAATGATATAAAACTTCTCCAACAAGATATGATTCAGGAACCCGTGGTTGGGTGCCCGAAGGACGTATTGCCGGAATCTCTCCCATGCTTCGAACAACTGTTGATCCAGTAACTACCAAAAGTAAAATATCTTATCCCGTTGCTCCATTTTTTGCTAGGCAAAAACCATTTCTTCATGAAGACTCTCAGCAACTCCTACAAAGTATGAATTGAGTTTTGAGGGGGTCTATGCAACCAATCCCTTGCCTCACCAGCCAAAGAGTATTTGAGCACTCGTAACAAGATAGCATCATCCGAAATATTATTTTGCTTATAAAGGTTACACACCTCTAAGAAATTATTTAAGTGTTGATGGGGTCGACATCTGTGGAGTTGCCAAACTAACTAATTTTAGTTATAAATCTATGGTTTTAAATTTAATTGAATTATTCCCGATTATTATGATCCTATCATGATTTTGATCTTATCAAGTCTAAATTATGATTTACGATTTATGTTATGAATTCTCTTCAAGCATTCATCATGGATTTATAAATATCAAGTATTTACATGTTTTACAAGTATGCATACATTTCATGATTTATGAATTTATGACTCTTGGCCAACTCATGGGCTCTTATTCATGGAAAATCATGTATTTCAAGTATGATCAAGTATGTTATGTTAAATGTGTTCATGAACTTCATGAATGATTTATGATTATGACATGTGCATGTTTTTGGGACAATGTCTAGCACCGCATAGACCCGACGTTCAGGTAAACCTCATGGTCTTAGAACTACGTGCCACCATAGTTATACATATAAATGTCAATGTTATTAGATCCCTGTGATATCACATTATGCGCGTCCCTTGCCTGGAAAGCCTGGGACGACTCTGCAACCTTGAGCGAGACAGTTGGGGCATCATGTAAGCTCTATCATGATGGTGTCGATTCTGACGAGTCCTCCCATTGTTCCTCATGATTTATGCATGATTATGTTATGTCACCTTGGCTTAAGTTATGTTTTATAAATTTTTCTCTTATGAATATGATTATGACTGGTTTACGAATGATTTGCAAACCTTGAGCCCTTATGTTTGCATTATGATATTTACTTTATGATCATTCTGTCCTACTCTTATAAACTTTTATATGTTTTAACTATCCGTTTTTACTTACCTTGCATACTCAGTACATTCCAAGTACTGTCCTCATACTCTATGTTGTATCATTTCATTATACAGGCTCTGACATTCAGGTTCAGCCCCACCATTAGCCGATTCTTAGAGTTTTCATCCCTCTTCTAGTGTTTGTGTGTCCTCATCCTTCAAGGACATTCAGTTATCTGTAGTTACGTTCTTTCAATTATAGACTTTTGTTTAGCTAGTTGGGGAGTGGTCCCATCAACTCATCAGTTATGTTAGAAACTATTCAGACATTATGTAGAAATCAACTTGTAAGATTTTAATTCGGTATTAACTTGATATGTATGCAGACATCTGCTATTATTTATGTTAGACTTCCATTTATTTATGTTGAGTTTTATACATCATGTTTATGTCATAGGTCGACTTGAAGCCTCTCGGGGTTCTATCATGACCTGAACATATACCCGGATCATAAACACGGGACACGGAGCCCGAGAGAAACCAAGTCGACCCATGGCGTGAGCATACATCTAATTCATTCACATAAGTGGAAGACTTAACATAAGGAAACAAAATCATGACATAATAACGGAGAAAGGACAGTAAATATTCCATACATGACGGCTGAATACAATTGATAGCCTGAAAAGCCTCTAATCATGAAAGACGGGTTGATGGGACAATACCCCAACTAACCCTACAATATTGAAACTGAAAGAGAACAATTGAGTCTGAACATGTGGCCCTCGAAACATGAGGACTCACAAAATAAGCTGATAACAAACCCTAAAGAGCTACTGAGGAGGGTGAGCCTGAGAGCCGGGTCCTGTATCATAAAATGATACAACATAGAAAGTATGCGGCCAGTACGTGGAATGTACTGAGTATGCATGATAAGTGAAATGGAAATTTAAAATATATAAAACTCATAAATGATCAAAAGAGTATGACATCATGCTCATATTGTAAACATCGTAACATAACATAAGGCTCAAGGTTTCAAATCATTCGTAATACAATGCGATTATAAACATAGAATAAAAGCTTTAATTAGCATGACTTGAGCCAAAATACATAATCCTAACATGCATAAATCATGAGGAATGGTGGGAGATTCTCTTAACCGACATACCCCATATGAGCACACATGAAGTCTGACTTGTAAACCTAGTCGGGAGGCCGTTCGTACCTCTCTAAGGGTAGAACCATGAAAGTGTGATATCACCATGAAAGGGCCATTCGGGTCGGGGACAGTTACAAGGAGGTCCCAACATACATACGGTGGCACATAGTTTATGAGATCCGGGACAGAACCTAGGCCCTGAACCTACTCAGTGTTTGATACTACTCCTAAAACATATATAGTGCTCATAGTATAATATGCATGAATTCACGGGCTAGTTAAATCATGATGATCATAAACATAATTGTACATACGTGAACTAGCCATGAAATAAGGCCCGTGAGTCGGTCAAAATATGATTCATGAATCATAAGTTTCATGCATACTTGAAGCTCATTCATATAACTTGAAAATCATCAAATCATGATGGGTAATTGAATAAATCCATATTTAAAATCATAATTCATGATGGGCTTGTAAATATCATCAATTGAAGCGTAGATCATAAATTGATTCATCATAGATCATGCATAATTAGGCTTAATTTGGCAGAAATTGAAATCAATAATTCTATAAGTAAAAAAATCATGAAATCTGATCAAAATCCACAAAATATGATGTGAAACCATAATAGCCCATTAACAAATCATAAAATTTTCACAAGAATTGAATTAAAACCCCATTAGGTTTTTCATAGAATTTTCAAAAACTAATACAGAATGGGAATAGGTGTGAACAGAAAACACCCATTCGTAACCCTACATACCTGAAAATAACTGATTCTTGACCTCACTTGAATGCCCAAGAAGGAACTGGAAGGATTTGAAGAGGAAAGCCTTGAATCACCTTTGGCCACCTCTCTATACTCTTGCATGCATGAATGAGGACTTAGAATAAATTATCCCTCTAAAAACCCACCTTTCATAAGCTAAAACGACGTAGTTTAGGGTCTTATACCATGAAAATTTTGAAAATGCCCTTAATGAATCTTCCCTGAAAACTGTCTGGGTTGGTCTAACGGGTTCTACCAACTGGTCGTTGGAAGGAACGATGACCCGTTGTATGGCCCGTCGTGAGCACTGCTGAGACTAGCCTTCGGAACTGAACCACGGATAGACAGGACGACTCGTCCTCTAGACCAACGGGTCATCAAGTCGACCGTTGTTTTCCCCTTCACCAAATTGATCCTCCTTACCACGAGCCTCACCACGATTCATGGTTGCTTCCAATGAGTCGTGGTCTTCATCCATCATATGTACTAGAAATCCTAGTGACCAAAAAATGACCAGTGACCATGGGTCATCACTTCTCACCACGAGTCGTTGGACGACCCGTGGTATTCCCGACTGTTGAGCCCAGCCTCTTCCTACGACTGCTAACAATGACTCATTGTTTAGAAAAATGAGTCGTTGCATCGCCCGTCGTCTCCACTGCCACCCGGACTTCCCCTCACCACAACTTCATACAAAGACCCGTGGTTTGGTACCACGAGTCGTTACATCGCCCGTTCTGTGATATTTTTCCCAGTTTTAGTAATTTTCAAATTTTAACTTTCGGGTCTACTCTTAGGCACTTTAGGGGTATTACAATATCTCCCCCTTGAAATATTTGTCCTCGAATGTAGGAAACAAGAAAAAAACAGAAACATGCAATTATCATATTCAAATACTGATTATTTAAACTAAAAACTCACGGAATGACTACCTCTGATTCATATCACATAGTTGAACTGATCTCACGCTTCACATACACATCCATACACATAAAAGAAACTTGAACACATGAACTGAACATGAAAACTAAATCGAGTCATAGAGCATAACGGATACCTCAAGTCAGAACTGAGTCGGTAGAGAAAAACTATGGGTATTTAGCCATCATATCTGCTTCGGCTTCCTACGTAGCTCATTCAACATGCTGATTCCTCCATAAAACCTTAACTGAAGCTACTTCCTTGTTCCTTAGCTTTCGAACTTGACGATCTAATATTTCCACCAGAACTTCCTCATTGTTAAGGCTATCTTTTACACCAACGCTGTCCATAGGAACAGCTAAAGCTGGATCTCCCAAACATTTCTTCAAAAGTGATACATGAAACACAGGATGCACGGAAGACAACTCCGAGGGTAAGTCCAACTCATACGCTACCTTACCAACTCTTCTCATAATCAGGTAGGGACCAACATAGCGGGGACTGAGTTTTCCTTTCTTTCCAAATCCCATCACTCCCTTCACGGGAGATACCTTCAGAAATACCCAATCATCTACCTCGAACTCCAAATCCCTCCTCCTCACATCTGCATATGACTTTTGAAGACTCTGAGCGATTTTCAGCCTGTCCCTTATCAACTGAACCTTCACCATAGCCTCATGAACAGAATCAAGCCATATCATAGTTGCCTCACCAACCTCAAACCATCCGATGGGCGATCTACACGTCTGCCCATAAAGAGCCTCAGACGGTGCCATCTGGATGCTAGAGTGATAACTGTTGTTATAAGCAAACTCGATCAGAGGCAAATGATCATCCCAATTACTCTTGAAGTCTAGCACACATGCTCTCAATATGTCCTCGAGAGTCTGGATTGTTCGCTCTGCTTGGCCATCTGTTTGCGGATGAAAGGTTGTACTGAGCTTAACCCGAGTCCCAAGCCCCTTCTGAAAAGATCGCCAGAACTAGGAGGTAAACTGAGTACCTTGATCTGAAATAATAGACAAGGGCACCCCATGTAGTCGAACCAACTGCCAAATATACAACTTGGCATAATCATCTGCTGAATATGTGATTGTTCGCCCGCTTGGCCATCTCTGCTTATGGATGAAAGGTTGTACTGAAGCAACCCGAGTCCCAAGCCCTTCTAAAAAATCGCGTAATTAGGAGGGGTGTAAACTGGCAATTTGATCTGAAATAATAGACAAGGCACCCCATGGTGTCGAACCAACTGCCAAATATACAACTTGGCATAATCATCCGCTTAATTTGTGGTTTTCAATTAGTAAGAAATGTGTAGCCTTAGTCAACCTGTCTACAATCACCCAAATGGAATCATATTGTCAACGGGTACGGGATAATCCTGTTATAAAATCCATGTTAATCTCTTCCCACTTCCAAGTAGGAATGCTAATATCCTGAAATACCCCTCCCTGCCTTTGATGTTCAACCTTAATTTGCTGACAGTTCGAGCATCTAGCTACAAATTCCGCAATATCCTTTTTCATACCATCCCACCAATAGATTTCTCGTAAGTCCCGATACATCTTCGTGGAACCCGAATAAATAGAGTATCTAGAACCATGTGCTTTATGCAATATTCGGCTCCTTAAATCATCCACAGCCGGAACACACAGACAACCCTGGTACCAAAGAACACCATCTCCCCCTTGGGAGAAAACCTCCACTTTCTGACTTCGGACGACTTCTTTCAGCTTTACCAACATCAGATCCTCATCTTGCCTAGATTTCACATCAGTCACCAAAGACGACTCTGATCCGTTCTGCACAACAACACCACCATCGGTTGAGTCAACCAACCTCACTCCCAACCTTGCAAGTTAATGGACATCTTTTGCCAACTCTTTCTTTCTTTCCTCCACATGGGACACACTCTCCATTGAGAGCCAACTAAGCGCGTCTTCCACGACATTTGCCTTACCCGAATGGTAAAGAACACTCATATCATAGTCTTTAAGTAGCTCTAACCACCTCCTTTGCCGTAGATTGAGGTCTTTCTGCGTGAACACATATTGCATGCTCTTGTGATCCGTGAATACATCCACGTGGACCCCATAGAAGTAATCTCGCAATATAATCAGTGCGAATACCACCAAAGCCAACTCAAGGTCATGGGTTAGGTAATTCTTCTCATGGACCTTCAACTATCTTGAGGCATATGCAAGCACCTTCCCATGCTTCATCAACACAAACCAAGTCCGATTCTCGAAGCATCACAATACATCACAAAACCATTGGTATCCTCGAGTAGGGTCAACACTTGTGTTGAAGTGAGTCGAGTCTTCGACTCTTGGAATCTTTTCTCACAAGTCCCCGACCATTGAAACTTCACTTTTTTCTGAGTCAACCCGGTCAAGGTGCTGCAATAGATGAGAATCCCTCAATAAACCTCCGGTAGCAGCTAGCTAAACCCTAGAAACTCTGAATATCCGAAGGATTCATCGGCCTAGGCCAATTATTCACCGGCCTAGGCCAATTCTTCACCGCCTCGATTTTCTGAGAATCTACCTTTATGACCTCGCCTAATACTACATGGCCCAAAAATGCTACCGAGTTCAACCAAAACTCACACTTGCTGAACTTTGCATACAACTGTCGATCCTTGAGGGTCTGGAGCACTACTCTCAAATGAGCGGCATGCTCCTCTTCGCTCTAAGAGTATATAAGAATGTCGTCGATGAAAAAAATCATGAACATGTCCAGATACGGCTTGAACACCCTGTTCATCAGGTCCATAAAAGCTGCAGGAGCATTGATTAGTCCAAAAGACATAACTACAAACTCAAAATGGCCATACCGTGTCTTGAAAGCTGTCTTCGAGATATTACACTCCCCAACCCTGAGCTAATGATACCCAGACCTGAGGTTTATCTTTGAGAAACATCTAGCACCCTAGAGCTGGTCAAACAAATCATCAATCCTGGGTAAAGGATACCTGTTCTTAACGGTGAACTTGTTTAATTGCCGATAGTCAATACACATCCGAAGCGATCCATCCTTCTTTCGGATAAATAAAACTGGCGCACCCCATGGAGACTTGCTCGCTCTAATGAAGCCCTTATCTAGCAGGTCCTTCAACTGATCCTTTAATTACTTTAGCTAGGCTCGAGCCATCCTATACAGAGGAATAGATATAGGCTGCATATCAGGTAAAAGGTCAATACCAAAATCAATTTCCTCTCAGGAGGAACACCTGGAAAATCATCTGGAAAGACCTCTGGGTACTCACATACCACCGGAACTGACTGGATAGTTGGGGCCTCGGATTCAACATCCTTAACCCTAACTAAATGATACATGCAACCTTAGAAATCATCATCCTAGACTTAATATATGAAATAAATCGACCTGCTGGTACCACCGAACTACCCTTCCATTCCAAGACTATTTCAAAGCGGAATTCCACCGCACGGGTTCTACAATTAACAGAAGCATAACATGCAAACAATCAATCCATACCCAGAATGATATCAAAGCCAGTCATAGCAAACTGTACTAAATCTGTGGATGTGACCTTATGAAATACTGTAATGGGGCAACCTCTATACACCCGCCTAGCTATAACTGAATGACCAAACGGAGTAGAGACTGACAATGGTTCCGACAGAATTTCAAGGCTAACTCCAAAGCTACTTGCAATATAAGGGGTCACAAAAGACAAAGTAGCTCCTAGATCTAACAAGGCATAAGCATCAATATGGAAGACTTGAAATATACAACCGACCACATCTGTTGAAGTCTCCTACTCCTGGCGGGGTACTAGAGCATAAAACCTATTTTGGGGCTGACCCACCTGCTGCAATAGTCAAGGCACCATATTGAGGGGGACATGCTGTTGGAGCGGTTGAACTGACTGCTGCCACACGAGCTCCACCGACCCCTAACCTGGCTGAAGGGAAATCCCTAAGTATGTGTCCGGGATTGCCACACCCGAAACAAGCATCTAAACCAACTAGGCACCTCCCGGGGTGATTCTTTCCGCACCCCACACAAACTAGGAAAGAGCGCTCCACCTGCATGCTACCCTGGCCTCTCGACTCTGAAGCTCTACTCCTCCGATCCCTTCTAAATCTAGATGGCGTGCTGGCCGATGATGGAGCTGGAGCGATAGACCTATGCTGGGACAGCTAACGCTGTCCACCCCCTGACCTGACCTAAGAATTCCCATAGCTATCCGTCCTGGCCCTCTTGGCCTCTCTCTACCTCCGTTATACCAACTCCATCTACTAAGCATGCAACACAATGCAGGGAAAGTCGATGTACTGATGCAACATGGAAATCCTGCAATCCTTATCCAAATAATCCGCCATCCCATGTACAAAACGACTCACCAAAGCCCTATGGTCCGCCACCAACTATGGAGCATACTTGGATAAATGGGTGAGCTCCAATGTGTACTTCTGAATGGACATGTCGCCCTATTTCAAATTAACAAACTCAGCGTCCTTGAGCTCCCTCATCTCTCAAGGAAAGAATCGATCCAAAAATGCTGCATGGAACTCTTCCCAACCTATCGGGCATGCACCCACTACCCTCGCATCTCTCCACTGCTTGAACCATATGTGAGCCACCCCCTTTAGCTGATAGGAGGTCAAATCAACATACTCCCCATTATTCACCCCCATAACCTGAGTGATTTTCAGAATCTCCTCAATGAAATCGTGTGGATCCTCTCCCACCTTCGAACCCATGAACTCAGGAGGGCTCATCCTCAAGAAATCTCTCACCCTAGCTGCTGCCGCATTCCCATTCTGAGGGTAATGCGCCACTGTCAGATTATGAACCCGGGCAGCCATGGCTTATGCCAACATCTGAATTGCTACCCTAAAATCAGCGTGGGGAATTGGCTCTGGTGCGCGCTCCTCCTGAACGGGTGGGGATGGCTGATACTCGTCACCATTGGCACCCTTATGATCATTATCTTTACCATTTCTTCTGGCTTTCACTCGGCGTGGAGGCATGATTTTGCAAACGTGAGAAACACGAATTAGAAGGGTAGAGGACTTTCATCACACGACATAGATCACAAACAAGGGATCATTTCCTAAACGTCTCGTAGCCTCTTTGTCATAAGTGTTGCATGCTTCACACCCATGAAAAAGATTCTACTTAACGTGACTTTTCAGACTCCCTAGGACACTTCAAACCTATTGCTCTAATACAAAGTTTTTCATGACCCAAACGTACATCCTGATCATAAACATGGGACAAGAAGCCCGAGGACCCCAAGTCGACCCATGGCGTGAGCGTACATCTAATTCATTCACATAAGAGAAAACCTTAACACAAGGAAAAGAAATCATGACATAATAATGGAGAAAGGAAAGTACATATTCCATACATGACAGCTGAATACAACTGATAGTCTGAAAAGCCTCTAATCATGAAAGACGGGTTGATGGGACAATACCCCAACTAACCTTACAATAATGAAACTGAAAGAGAACAATGGAGTCTGAACATATGGCCCTCGGAACATGATGACTCACCAAATAAGCTGATAACGAACCCTAAAGAGCTATTGAGGAGGGTGAGCCTGAGAGCCGGGTCCTGTATCATGAAACGATACAACATAGAAAGTATGCAGTTAATACGTGGAATGTACTGAGTATGCAAGGTAAGTGAAATGGACATTTAAAATATATAAAACTTATAAATTATTAAAAGAGTAGGACATCATGCTCATATCGTAAACATCATAACACAACATAAGGATCAAGGTTTTCAAATCATTCGTAATACAACATAATCACAAACATAGGAGAAAAGCTTTATTTAGCATGACTTGAGCCAAAATACATAATCATAACATGCATAAATCATGAGGAATAGTGGGATATTCTCATAACCGACATACCCCATATGAGCACACATGAAGTCCGACTTGTAAACCTAGTCCGGAGGCCGTTCATACCTTACCAAGGGTAGAACCATGTGTTACACCCCGTAAGATTCCCGGCATCTAGATGGCCTATTCGCACGTTGGTTAAACATATTTTGGAAGCCATACGTGCTAGGAAAAGGCCCGGGAAAAGATCGGACGTAAAACCTGTCGAACCATCGCGGAAGGAGCCGGGGCAGAGCCCCTCCGCGATGGCGCC
>JACEIK010004689.1:104455-127943 GCA_018107945.1 Datura stramonium | reverse complement strand
AGCCCGTCGATTCCATGAATCTGAGATAGAGCCAGCCAGGCACCAGATGTGCTTAGGCTCACCAGTTTAGCAGTCCAGGTCCTAATAGGGCACCAGGTGCAAGTCATACCCCCCCCCAAGGCGGGGCGTGACAATCTCGTATCCAAAACACTGCTAACTCAACTGACCTTGAATATCCTCTATAACTGACCTATGAAGTTTTGAGGGTACTCTCTATGGTCTGTCCCCATAAACTATGCAGGACTCCAAGCAAGAAACTCATGAACCCTCGAACTTCCGCATCCCTCAGTAAGCTCGGCAACAACTGGTACTACTAGCTGGAGATGAGCAGACATCATCTGAGCCAACATATATACTGCACTCCTAACATCCTGGACTGAAGGTATAGGAAGAGCTGGAAGTGGTGTTGGCACTTCTGTTGCCCTAGAATGTTCTTGGTGCCGTGGAGCATGCTGGGGAGATTGAGAAGATCCCTTTCGCCCTCAGGCTGGCCTGTCTCCAACAATGGTACCCTACTAGTACCCTCTCCTGCTTCTGTATCTAGCTCTCGACTAGCTACAATCTGTCTTGTATCGGACATCTTTGTAGAAAAACATAACATAAGCTTAGGGCCTCAACCCTATATAACTCATCTCTATAGCATGATTTGAGAAGGAAGAGGGGTAACCATACTATCATGCCTCGTAGCCTTATGCTTATAAAATTTGGCGCACAAAACATTTATAAATAAGACTCTACTAGACATGACTTGTAGATTCTCTAGGACACGACATTGCTCTGATACTAAGTTTGTCACGCCCCACCTTGGGAGGCATAGCTGGCACCAAATGCTATACTGGACTCTAAGATGACCTGGCTGGGTATATACACCTCTGGTGCATACCAGCAACAAATATTCAAGAAAACAATCAGCTATATCTCGGCTCGAAACATAGCCTTAGGCCGACAAGGCCGCAACATACACCTGCGCAAAAATAGTTGACCCAACAGTTGCAATAATAATGTCATCCGATGTGGGCTGACAAGACCACCATGCTATCTAAATCAGATCAAATAAGACAAACGTACATATACATACATGTAAGCTAACAAGGTTGCAAACTCATAATACAACTAGGCCCCGTACGACCACTAATGCATGTATAACAACCTGTATTCTGAAAGCCTCTAGAGAGTAAGATATTGGTCAGGACAGGGCCCCAACCTACCCAAAAACTATGCATCAAAAGACAGACAAACCTCTAATCGAATGGAAACTCCAGAGGAAAGGAGCTGGCCAATCTGCTGAATCTGAACAGCTACTACGGAGGTCTCGATACCTGTCTGTCCGAACCTGCAGGTATGCGGTGCCCTATGCGTGGGCGTTAGTACAATATGTACCAAATATGTAAGGCAGTAATAATAAACTGAATAGAAGCTGATAGAGGAACTGAAAGTTATCAGTAATAAGGGCAAGACATTAACTTGTACGATCTTCCAAACATGAACTATAATTAACAGGTAATATTCGAACAAGAATCTAGCCTTGTCCCCATAACCCTGAAAGGTACAAATTACACAGAAAAATATACCTGGGTCCCCATAAGCCTAGGCAAGTGCAAACTAATCTATATACATCTAACTGTACCACTATAGTCCCATAGGCAAGCGATAACTAAATATGCTCGTTATCTGAGATTGTTTCTGAGCCTTCTAGGCTCCTATGATTGTGTGTGAGCCATTTCAGCACCTGTAACTGTATCTGATCCATATGGGCTCTTTTAACAGTATCTGAGCTATCTGAACTCTTATAACTGCACCCTGAGCACACATGACTCTACTGAGGGTCAGTGATGCCACTACGACATAAGGAAAGTCCATAAGTGAATAGAGTTCAATATGGTTCTCCAGGCCTCAATCAGGTCCTTCCAGATGACATATAGCTCCTGTGAGCAAACTATAGCCCCGTAGGCAGGTATACTGGAACTTAGTCCTTCTAGGCAATATGTACATGGGCATATTTATGAGTAGCCATAGGTGTTAGCCCCACATTTGATAGCTGATAAGATCTCTACTTAGGATACCACATGGTCTATCAGATTACTAACAACTAGGGTGGTGTTCTGAGCGACCTATGTGACAAGTTGTAAGTCATATGAAGCTTATACAGTCACTTACAATCAGTAGTTTGTCTAGCAACTTACCACTCAGTCCATTAGGCAACCTTGGTGCCTTTAACTTGAAAGTAAGACTATACTATTAATGTTTTAGCCCTATAGGCATCGAGGTACGCCGACGGCCTATAGGCAAGCTTTACTATATATATAGGCATCAAAATAGAACGTCATATCACCAAGCTACGCCTTATGCTGCCCTAATTTAACAAAGTATGCTCAACAGCTAACCATAAGCTCTATGGCCTCGGTACGACAAAAAACATCACTAGCCCCTCTAGATGGCAATAAAACAAATAGGGAATCTTTATGTCTCTTCTACCGATAGACAAAACTTAATATAGTCCTTCCCGATAAGGGATACTATGCTACAACCTCATATCATCTCGTAGAAGCTAACCACAACACACACAATCACGAACTACTACAAAGATACATGTATCAACTTTATGATGAGAATAACTTGCCGAAAGAGGTTAGCCTTAACATACCTCAATTGCGAACTCTGCTCAACCAATCCTGTTTCGATTAAGAACTCGTAATACCTCTATATCTTATCTCATATGTTAAGAAAACAAGGTTATCCACTTCAAGAAGTAGGCCAGCAACCTTATCCCAGAAAGCACAACGACAACGAGTCATAACGAGTTTAATTCAGAAAAATCTTATGAATTCTTATATATTAGAAGGGTAGAAGTACTTACTATCACTACTATACATAATAGTCTTAGACAGAGTTGATTTCTATGGATTGTACTCCATAGGGCTCCGTCAATCCAAGCCAATTTCAACGATTCAACTCTGTATATATGTTCTTCTTAGGCTCGGGATTCATTATCCAAGAAGAATTTGTAATTAGAGATGATTTGGTAGCATAACTTGGCTTTAATTTTATGAAAATCTTTGTGAAGTAGTTGCCTAAGCCGCTCTCTATTTGGGAAATATTTTAAAATGATTTAAACCTCTCACAAATTAAACATAAATATAAGAGACGGTGCTAGGGGTTTGCGGCACGCCTCCCATTGTGTCGGAATAAGGGAACGGTGTGCCACTCCGTGCATGGGAGGGGGTTCATGACGCAACACCCATTGCGGCCTTCATCTGGTCTCCTTCCACCTTCTCGCTCGCCCGTTCCTCCTGCGATCCTTCTCCCTCATGTGTCGTACTCTAAGAACACTAGATATGCACACACACACGATGATTAGGTGATGAAAACTTATGGGGTGTATCATAGCTGGTATGATCCGAAGCTTCAACTAAGATACGTGGAACATAGGGTGCACCTATGATCCCTCTAACAACTCTACATGTGTAACAACCTAATATGTTTAGATTGATTTAGTCATTAAATTTTGAAAATACAAGTATAGTTTTATTACTACGCATTGTGTCGAGGAAAGATCGAGTGTTTGATATCATTTGAGAAACATCAAACATCAGACAAATATTAAGAAGGCAGGAAATTAAGCCTGGCGCTAAGAGGGCAAGATAGTGGTCGCGCTTCATATTAGGCCAATTTGGCTGCTGCCTATATAATTAGTTGTCTAGACATTTCCCCAGTTCTTTTTCCATAATTCTCAAGAAGTGAAAGAATTTATTCTTCATACTTCTCTATAATCCTAAGGATTTTGAGCTAAAATCCATGACACAAACTCAATTCCAAGCTTTGATCATCAAATCTACCCGGTAGCTTGCGTTGTGTTCATCATTTCGTTGTGTTTGTGGCTGTTTTGGGTGAAGCAACTTTGTTGGCGTCTTCTCTTCTAGATTTTCATCTATATACTGAAGTTATTAACCCTTGAGTCCTTTCATATTCTTACTTTGAAGTTTTGGGAATCGATTCCATAGAATTCTAATGGAATACATCTTTCTACATTTTTTTTTCTTATCGGTTTAGTTGTTAGTTGTTGAGGAGCTTCTCATGGTAGTATCTTGGTACCTCAGAGAGAGGATTTTGGTTAATATTCTTATCGTCGAGCGTAAGGTATGTTAAGGCTCGTTCCTATCTCTTTTTGACACATTTCCATTGAAAACCGACTTGTTATATTATTGTGTGTTATGGTTGTTTGTACTTCCTTGATTGTACTCCTACTCTTATGAATGATGGTTTGTGTCGATAATTGAGGTTGGGGATATAATTCAATATTAAGGATAGGATAAGTGTGTTTGGTGACACGTCAATAGATCCGGTGACCTTATCATTGTGCTGTCAAGTTTGGATGGCGATCCTTATTGTGTTGACTGTGGATGTTTTGATTTGTATATACATGTTCATTGACTTGTGGCATATTTGTTGCTTGTATCACCTTCAGGACTTAGTGAGGACCTACACGGCTGTGAGAGTTTCAAGTAGGGTCACACCCAAGGCTGAGAGGGGACCTGTATAACCGTGAGTGTGTACGACATGGTTAAGCTTGATTTGGCAGCCTGTGTCACCGTGAGAACTTTCGAGGAGGCTAGTGATTGCTTGTTTGATTGTTTTATCATATTGCATTTTATTTGTTGTATATTCTGGTTAGCTTTATATTGAATATGTGAGATGGTTGTGGCTGAAGTTATTGTTTTTATTGGGAAGCCTAAACTGAGGGCAGGTAAGATGATGTGAGTTGTTGTTGATTTTAGGTTGGGGTTGATTTGTTGGTAACCCCTTCTGTTTCTTTTTCTGTTATATCATATATATCATTTATGTTGCCTTAAATATTTAGTATATTCTTCATACTGATATCCTGATCCTAAGGATGCCACATATATGCCTACATGTGTTGATTAGTAGGTAGCCCATAATCCTTTTAGGTGAGCAGAATTCTAGTTGTTGGGAAGCTGTATGTCGTTTGAAATTACCAGCTGTTTTGTTTTGTATACATATGACTATTTGCGTAGGTTGAGGCCTTGTTATGATCATATATATTTTGTTGATTTCTTAGAGGCTTATAGGCTTACATTTTGAGTTGTAGTGTTTTTGTAGGACTTGTCGGCCCTATTATACAATTGTTATATCAGATTTTTCCATAAGGGCTTATCGTATGCATATATGTTTTGGAGTAATATTCTAGCTTTTGATTTTGAGTTAAGTAAACTCTATTTGTTAGTTGTTTCCCTTACTTTTGATATATATAGTAATGTGGTGCCGAATCTCTTCCTCTCAGGGGGTGTTATTGATTGTTTAGTTGGTTAGCTATAGGATTTTCTAGGTCAAGTGAGACACTGGGTTTCAGTCACGCCTCCCTGAATTTCAGGGTATACTAAACTTGGTATCAGAGCAGGTCGTGTCCTAGAAAGTCTGCAAGACGTGTCTAGCACAGTCTTGTTTATGTGTGAGTTATGTAGCATATTTATAAGCATGAGGCTACATGACATCTAGGACTGTTACCCTTCTTTCTTGATTGAAATTATTCGGTAAGTCAGATGTCGTAGGAGTGGGATTTAGACTTACATTTGCTGATTTGTGCAGAGGATATTTGTGACCCGACAGATTATAATCGACATGTGGCTAGATATGGCAGCATATATCTCCCTTATCTTGTCTTCCATTGATGTTGTGTTTGCACCTTAGTAGGTCCAGGTTCATGTTATGTCATTTGGAGTCGTTTTGTTATAGAAATGTGAATTCCGATTGAGTATGTGAGTGTTTTAGTGATGTTAGAATTCTTAAAATATATTCATCACGTGTATCATTAATATTCAAGGATAAATGTTTCTAAGAGGAAGGATGTAATAGCCTGTGCATTTAGATCGATTTAATCATTAGGTTTCAAACGTACAAGTCTAGTTTTATTTATACATGTTGTACGTCGAGGAAAGACATAGGGTTGATGTTACACCTCGTAAGATGTTAGTGGCCAGTGTGCGTGTGCGTGGGCTTGTGGTAAGCAATGAAAGCTTGATGCATGTGGGAAGAGCCTCAGAGGCAGGATGAAGGAGGACATCGACGAATGGTTTAGCAAGGTCGGGCGAGGCCAGGCCGCGAGGGCCTACACAACGCGCCGGCCTTGCTTGCGTAATGGGCAGCATGGCATGCCAGCCTGCCTACACGATGGGCCAGCGCAGGGCACTCACATCTTGGTGCGTTGGCCAGCGCGGGGCGCCACCCCCTGCCATAGCCTATGCCTATATAAAGTCATCCTTAGTGAATTTAAATTATTTTCAAAATAAGCCTCAACAAAGAACAGAGAAGGCATGGGAAGTTCATCAAACTTTCGTCAAATTACACTATCAAACGCCGTCCAAACGCAAATTAACTTGGGGTAACAAGTTCTAGGCCTACGGGAAGCATCTCTATGGAGTTATTTCTTGAAAATTCACTCGGTATACCGGAATCCCACTGAGTAAAGGTTGTCGGAATTACTCCAAATTGAATCCTAAACGGCCATAGGCAATAGGTAAGTATTTCTCCCTTCTAAATTCTCGAGATATTGCAGGTTTTTAGCCTAGTTAAATAGAGTTGAATTATAGTTATTATTATTATCAAACGATATCGTTGTTTGCCAATTTTAGTATTGAAAATGGCCCTATTCTCTTAGCGTAAAGGCTGAAGTTGAGTGTAATCGCCGGTTACAGGTTGAGACTCATCGGTTAAATGAGAATCAGTATTCGAGCTATGATAAAGCTAATTCCTTCGGCAAGTTATTCCTATCATATAGTAATACAATCTATATCTTTGTAAGAAAGCCAGAAGCATGTATGTTATTATTTGCTGCTACCATTAGTTTGAGATTTGCATTTTATATTTAGATTGGGACTAACCCTACCCTATATAGCCTTTTGACGACCAACCTCAGGGTTACTAGCTGTTTCATGGCCTACGGGGCTATATGGATCGCTCCAAGGAGCTATCTATTGTCCCAAGGGACTATGTTCGGGCCCAAGGGCCATATTACAGTCCATCCATGAATGAGCTTCTATTTTTATGTCGTATTGGCATCACTGACCCTCCGTCGAGCCTTGTGTGCTCAAGGTACAGTTACAAGAGTCCATCAGACTTAGACATAGCTACAGGAGCCCAGCGGGCTCAGTTGCAAACCCAGAGGACTGGTAGGTTGGCTATAGCTATCCATTGACTCATGTTGACCATGTTAGGGGTATATAGATTAGAGTGTGCTCGCCAGGGCTTATGGGGGCCTCAGGCGGCTTCTTCTGTACTGATTATACCTTCCAGGCTTATGGGGGCTAGGTATTGTTCTTGTTTGCATTACTTATTGTTGGTTATATAGCAGGTTGTGAGGCTATATAGTAGGTTGTGAGGCTATATAGCAGGTTGTGAGGCTATTCAGGTTGTATCTCTTATCCTCCCTATTTGATCATGTTCAGTTTATTTATCAGTATTATTTAGTCATTTCATTACTGCCTTACATATTCGGTACATATTGTACTGACGCCCATCTTTGGGGCGCTGCATTACTTGCCTACAAGTGAGAATAGACACGGTTCAGGACCTTCCCAGTCACCAGCCAGAGTCCACAATCCGGTCAGCTCCTTTTCTCAGGAGTTGATAGTTAGAGAAGATTTGTTCTTTTGTTGTATAGATTTTGGGTAGGTCGGGGCCCTGTCCCGATCAATATTCCACTCTTAGAGGCTTGCACGCTACAATTTCTTTGTTGATGGTTGTTGTTGTTGACCGTGTGGGGCCTATGTATATTTTATCTCGTGTAATGGCCATGTGGGGCCTAGTTTAGCTGTAAGTTAGAAGCCTTGTCGGCTATAACGTGTTTGTAACTGCCTGTTTTCCTTCTGTTATAACTAGACAGCATGGTGGTCTTGTCGGCCCGCATAGGATCCCTTTATTGTCTTATGGTTGGTTAGCAAAAATATTAAGTTGAGGGTGTTGATGTGCTGTGGGTTTACAACACATTCGATGCTCAAAACTAAGAAAATAGCATAGAATTAGGTGTATTCATGTGGATATGAGGTACTTTTCCTTTTGTTACAGGATAAACAGGTGTTGGAATTGAAAATTGCAAAAGATAGCTTAAAAAGTGCAAAATGGGCAAAAAATGCAGACCACAGTACAGATCGTAGGAAGGATATACGAGTCATACTGGTGGCCGTGAGAAGTTGCTGAAAGTTAAGGCTGAGCAGATGTGACCCACGAGTCCCAGTATGATTTGTAACAGTCCTGTATGAGTCGTGATGAGAAAGTCGTGATGAAATCCAGAAGAATTGCATCTGAGTCTGATTCCTGCTACGACAAGAAAGTATGACACATAAGACGAAGGTACTAGTCGTACCATTTGGTTGTGATGAACTTTAGAAAAACTTCAAAATCTCTTATTCAAAGTGCGCGAGCTCAGTACGAGTCATGAGTTGATGGTATGAGTCGTACCCAGATCCAACACTTAGCCAGAATTTAGCCAGCTGAGATTGTGCGAGAGGAAACTACGGGTCGTAGGAGCATGTTATGGATCATAGGTCGAGTCGTGGCACTGGTAGCAACAAATATGGAAATTAACCCTGTTGGCTTAGGAAAAGGATTCTTGTGTCTATATAAATATGTTTTAGGTTTTGTTTTTAAAGAAGGATATCAGTTTGATAGTTTTAGAGAGTAGAAGCCTTCAGAGAGAGAGAATTGAGTTGGTCTAAACTTGTGATCAACCTTTTCTTGAATTCATCTTGTTCTTGCTACTTGTTTTTCAAGAACTTTGTGGAATAATTGAAGGAAGTGTTGTTTCTCAATCATTGTTGTAAGTATTGATTTTTATTCTTTATCATGAATGCAAATCACAACCTTACAACTATGAGAGGCTAAAACCTCCATAGTTAGGGTTGTGGGGACCATGATGAATTAACAAGCTAGGGTTACACAAAGTGATCTTAAAACCAATAAAAACACTTATATTGTATTCTCTTCATGCTTAAACATTTCTTAACGGTGTGCAACGTTAGGAAGTGCCCGAATTATTTACTTGCTTTGGTCGAAGAGGTAGAGATTAGCAAAAGAGAATTACAATGGAGCCTTGATCTTGATGATCATTGTATTAATTGAGTTGTGGTCGCAGGATAATCAAATCTGAAATTTAGTGATAACGGATAGTTTGAAACCGCTCATGAGACTTGGTCGAGTGATTGAGTACAATCATTCAATAGGGACTGGCCGGTTGTTTGAATGAACCTTAGTTATCAGTTATATAAGTAAGTTTTGGTGATAATCACGAGTGTATACCCAAAGAAGTTATGAACCCATGGGGAACACAAACCCTAGTTATCCTTTGACATTGACTTAACATCAGAATTTTGATATTTGTTTTTATTATTGATTTTCTTTAGAATCCCCCTATTTTGAAGTAACTACCTTACAAGTTCAGTTACCGGCTATAATCCAGTCTCCCTATTCCCTATGGGTTCAACCCCAACCTCTAGTTGGGTTCTTTATTGACAACGTCCGCTTCTTACTTCAGTAAGAGGTGTGGTTTGAGTGTTATCAATGGCCGCTTAGCGCCAACCAGTGGTACCAGTGGTTGCTGAATCTTCGGGAGGACCTGAAAGTTCGAGGGTCTGAGAGTTCCTTGCCATGAGTCCCCACAGTTCACAGGGACGGACGGGGGAGAGGACCCTTAGGACTTTTTGGACCAGTTACAACAGATTTTTTGGATGATGCATGCCACGACCATGGAGTCGGTTGAATTAGCAGTATTTCAATTGCGGGACATAGCGATGTTGTGGTATGAGAGCTGGGAAAGGTCCTGAGGCAGAGACGCTCCCCTTCCGACTTGGTCTAGCTTTTCATGGGCCTTCATAGATCATTACTTGCCACGAGAAAATTGAAAGGCCCGGGTGATCAGTTTTGTTGGAACAGGGCTCAATGAGTTTCCGGGAATATGCAATGAGGTTTGATTCCTTGGCCAGATATGCGCCAGCCTTTGTAGATACCATGCCAGCCAGAGTACATCGATTTATTATGGGGCTGCTCCCAGAGTATGTGGAAACTTATGTTACAACTACTTTGCGGGAGGACATGGACATTTCCCGCATTCAGGATTTCGCTCAGAATATTGAAGGGATCAGAAAGAGACAGCGGGAGGTTGAAAGGGCAAATCAAGAACAACGCTGGAGGACCAGGCCCACTGATATGCAGGCAGAGTTCTAGGGCGGACCAGGCCCAGTGATATGCAGGCAGAGTTCTAGGGCGGACCTAGGCCATGAATATCGGGCAGCCACCCAGACCCCCACATCTGCAGCAACAATGCAGTAGACCAGACTGTCGAAGGCATTCAGGACCTGGCGAGAGTTCACGAGCATCAGGTTCTCAGCACCAGAAGGGATCAGATTAGAGCAGGTCCACTACCACTTTGTACTATTTGCAGTCGACATCATTTTAGGGCGTGTAGGTATGGTTCTACTGCTTGTTATACTCGTGGAAAAGAGGGTCATATGATGAGGGAATGTCTAGCGAGAGGTCAAAGTGATCGGGATCGACAGGACAGATCTTCAGCAAGGTCACATGCCCCAGTACCTTCAGCAAGGCGTAGGCCTTCATTTCTAGCCGGTAGAGGCCGAGGCAAATCAGGGGCATCTAGCTCGGGTAGTTGTCCGAATCACACTTATGCTTTACAAGGAGATAGGAGTTAGAGTCATCGCCGATTGTGACAGGTATGCTGGACATTTTCTCTCACTCAGTTTATGCTTTGATAGACCCAAGCTCCACTTTGTCCTATGTTACTGCACTAGTGGCCCGAAAGTTTGGTATAACGCCGGAATTTCTTTAGCGACCCTTCTTAGTGTCTACACCCATTGGTGATTCTATTATTGCTAAAAGGATTTATAGGGGTTGCACGGTAGAGGTTTTCGATCGCCAAACTTTATCAGATTTAGTGGAACTAGAAATGATTGATTTTGATGCAATTATGGGTATGGATAGGCTAGCACCATGTTATGCCAATGTGGAGTGTTGGACCAAGACTTTCCGATTACACTTTCCAGGGGAGATAGGGCGAGAATGGAAAGGCAGTACAGCTACGCCAAAAGGTAGGTTCATATCCTATCTTCGAGCAAAACAATTGATAGCAAAGGGCTGTATTTACCATATTATCAGGGTTTGGGATGTGCAAGCAGAATCTCCAACTCTTCATTCCATTCCAGTGGATAATGAGTTTCCAGATGAACTTCCTAGTATTCCCCCAAAACAAGAAATCGATTTCTCTATCGACTTGCTACTAGGTACTTAACCTATATCCATCCCTCTGTATTGAATGGCTCTTGCTGAATTGAAAGAATTGAAAGAAAAACTGAAATACTTGTTAGACAAGGGCTTTATCAGGCCGAGTATTTCACCATGGGGTGTGCCAGTTCTATTTGTAAGAAAGAAATATGGCTCCCTCTGCATGTGTGTAGATTATCGGTAGTTGAACAAGGTTACTATTAAGAATAAATACCCTCTTCCCAGGATAAATGACTTGTTTGATTAGTTGCAAAGGGAGAAATATTTTTACAAGATTGACTTAAGGTCAAGATATCACCAGGTGCGGGTTCGGGAGAAAGATATCTTGAAGACAACTTTCAGGACTAAGTATGGTTATTTTGAATATTTAGTTATGTCCTTCGGGTTAACGAACGCCCCAACAGTATTCATGGATTTGATGAACAACATCTTCAGGCCATATTTAGATCTGTTTGTGATAGTGTTCATTGATGATATTTTGGTGTATTCCCATTCAGAATCAGAACACAAAGATCATTTGAGGATAGTACTCTAGATCCTCAAAGACTGCCAGTTATATGTGAAATTATCTAAATGTGAGTTCTGGCTAAACTCCATAGCTTTCCTGGGCCATATTTTATCAGAGGCTGGTGTTTAGGTTAACTCACAGAAAATTGAGGCAGTAAAGACGTGGCCTAAGCCTACAACTCCAACTGAGGTTCGCCATTTCCTTGGGTTAGCTGGGTATTAAATAAGGTTTGTGGAAGGATTTTATACCTTATCAACGCCTTTGACCAAATTGACGTAGAAAGCAGCGAAGTTCCACTAGACCGAGGCCTGTGAACAGAGTTTTCAAGAGTTGAAAAATAGATTGACATCGGCGCCAGTGTTAGCCTTACCAAAAGGTTCAGAGGGTTATGCTGTATACTGTGACGCTTCAAGCGTTGGGCTAGGGTGCGTTCTGATGCAACACGGTAAGGTAATCGCTTATGCTTTAAGACAACTCAGGAAGCATTAAAAGAACTATCCCACCCATGATCTGGAGTTAGCTGTAGTGGTTCACATCTTGAAAATATGGAGGCATTACTTGTATGGGGTGCACGTGGATATTTTTACTGATCATAAGAGCCTCCAGTACATCTTCACGCAAAAGGAATTGAATTTGCGGCAGCGTCATTGGCTAGAATTACTGAAAGACTACGACGTGAACATTTTGTATCACCCAGGGGAGGCTAATATTATAGCAGATGCACTTAGCCTAAGATCTATGGGAATCTTGGCACATCTGAGGCCAATGCAGCGAGAATGGCTCGAGAACTACACCGGCTAGCCAATTTAGCAGTCCGAGTAATAGATTTAGAGGATAATAGGGTTGTGATTCAGAATAAGGCAGTATCATCCCTGGTTGTGGACGTAAAAGAGCGAAAGTATGAGGATCCTAACCTAGTACAGCTCATAAGTAAGGTTCAGCAAGGTGAAGTAACGGACTTTGAATTGACAGAAGACGGGGTTCTGATATTCAAAGGTCGCCTCCGCTTTCTAGATGTAGCAGGGCTCCGCCAGCAGATCATGGTAGAGGTACATTACTCTTATTAATCTCTTCATCTAGGTTAGATGAAGATGTAACATGACATAAAGGAGATATACTAGTGGCCTGGAATGAAAAAGGGTGTAGATGAATTTGTAGCACAGTATCCTAATTGCCAGCAGGTAAAGGATGAACATTAGAAACCGGGCGGATTGACCAGGGAGATAGCGGTTCCTATGTGGAAGTGGGAAGCAATCAATATGGACTTTGTGACAAGGTTACCTTGTACTAGACGTAAATTCGATTCTATTTGGGTCATTGTCGACATATTAACAAAGTCAGCCCATTTCTTGCCGGTCAGGACTACCTTCTCCCCGAAGACTATGCTGAGTTGTATATTAAAGAGATAATCTAACTACATGGTGTCCCCACATCTATTATTTCTGACAGAGTGGCACAATTCACCGCTAGATTCTGGCAATCATTTCAGAAAGGCTTGGGGACACAAGTTAATCTGAGTACAACATTCCATCCTCAGACAGATGGTCAGGCAGAGCGCACCATTCATAAACTCAAGGATATGTTACCGGCGTGTGTGCTAGACTTCAGAAGAAGTTGGGACAAATATCTACCCCTTATAATATTCGCATACAATAATAGTTATCATTTTACAATCCAGATGGCGCCTTATGAGGCCTTATATGGGCGGAAATGCATGTCCCCTATAAGATGGTTTGAAGTAGGGGAGTCAGGGTTAATCGGACCTGATATTATCCACCAGTCAGAAGAGAAAGTAAAAATCATCAAAGAGCGCTTGTTGACATCCTAGAGTCGTCAACAATCTTATTTCGATATGCGGCGTAGAGACTTGGAATTCAAGGTTGATGACTGGGTATTCCTCAAAGTTTTTCCGATGAAGGGCGTGATGAGATTTGGTAAGAAGGTCAAGCTTAGCCCTAGGTTCATTGGCTCGTATCGGATCCTCCGAAGGATAGGCCGAGTGGCATATAAGCTAGAACTGCCTCTAGAGCTAGAATTTGTTCATCCAGTCTTCCACATGTCCATGTTGCGAAAGTGCATAGGGGACCTGTCCTGAGTTGCTCCAGTTGAGGATGTTCAAGTTACTGAAAAGTTAGCCTATGAAGAGGTCCCAGTTTCTATACTAGATCGGCAAGTTAGTAGGTTAAAGACTAAGGATGTAGCCTCCATTAAAGTTTTGTGAGAAGAGATGACTTGGGAAGCTGAGGACAACATAAGTTCTAGATATCCTCACTTATTCCAGGATTGACACGGATTATGCAGTTGAGGTGAGGTTGTTGTTTAGCTGTTATTTTACTGTTTATGTTATTAGTACTGTTTGGTTGATTACCTTTATACGAGGGAACAACTATTTATAGCATCTTTTGAGGCGCCTATGTTGGGCTTTTTCTGCGTTTCAAGTTTTCGGATAGTCCATAAAACAAAGGAGGCTCTGCCAAAATTTTTCCGACATTAGTTAAAAGAGCTGAGTCCTTTAAGACTGAAGATTACATTTTAGGAAGAATGTTCCTAATAGGGGAAGGATGTTACACCCCTTAAGATGTTAACGGCCAGTGTGCATGCGCATGGGCTTGTGGTGAGCAATGAAATCTTGATGCGTGCGGGAAGAGCCTCGGAGGTAGGATGAGGGAGGACATCATCGAGTGGTTTAGCAAGGTTGGGCGAGGCCAGGCCACGAGGGCCTGCGTGATGGGCAGTGCAGCACCCTAGCCAGCCAATGCGCTGGGCAGCACGGGGCACCGACATCTTGGCACATTGTCCTGCGCGGGGCGCCACCCCTGCCACCACCTATGCCTATATAAAGTGATCCTTAGTGAATTTAAATCAGTTTCAAAATAAACCTCGACCAAGAATAGAGAAGGCACGGGAAATTCATCAAATTTTCATCAAATTACGCTATCAAACACCGTCTAAATGCAAATTAACTTCGGGTAACAAGTTTTAGGCCTACGGAAAGCATCTCTACGAAGTTGTTTCTTAAAAATTCACTCGGTATACCGGAAATCCACCGAGTAAAGGTTTTCGAAATTACTCCAAATTGAACCTTAAATGGTCACAGAAAATAGGTAAGTGTTTCTCCCTTCTAAACTCCCGAGAAATTGTGGGTTATTGGCTGAGTTAAATAGAGTTGAATTATAGTTATTATTATTATCAAAAGATATCGTTATTTCCAAAATTTAGTATTGATAATAGCCCTATTCTCTAATTGTAAGGGCTGCAGTTGAGTGGAATCGCCGGTTACAGGTTGAAACCCATTGGTTAAACGAGAATCGACATTTGAGGTATGTTAAGGCTGATTCCTTCAGCAAGTTATTCCTTTCGTATAGTAATATGATCTATATCCTTGTAAGAAATCCAGAAGCATGATTAGATGCTACTGTTAGTTTGATATTTGCATTTTCTATTTAGATTAGGATTAACCCTACCCTATATAGCCTTTTGTCGACCAACCTCAGGGTTACTAGCTATGTCATCGCCTACGGGGTTATATGGATCGCTCCAAGGAGCTATATGTTGTCCCAAAGGTACTATGTTCAGGCCCAAGGGACATATTATAGTCCATCCACGATGGGCTTCTATTTTTATGTCGTATCGCATCACTGGCCCTCCATCGAGCCTTGTGTGCCCAGGGTGCAGTTACAGGATTCCACCAGATTCAAACATAGCTACAGGAGCCCAGTGGGCTTATTTGTAGACCCAGAGGATCGGTAGGTTGGCTATAGCTACNTGGTCTAAAATTCCTGAAAAATTAGCTTTTTATGATTACGTGGGCTTATTTGTAGACCCAGAGGATCGGTAGGTTGGCTATAGCTACCCGTTGACTCATATTTACCATGTTAGGGGTGTATAGATTAGAGTTTGCTCGCCAGGGCTTATAGGGGCCGCAGGCGGGTTATTTTGTGCTGGTTGGACCTTCCATGCTTATGAGGGCTAGGTGAGGTTCTTGTTTGTATTACTTATTATTGGTTATACAACATGTTGTAAGGCTATTCAGGTTGTATCTCTTATCCTTCCTATTTGATCATGTTCAGTTTATTTATCAGTGTTATTAAGTCATTTTATTACTGCTTTACATATTCTGTACATATTGTACTGACACCCATCTTTGGGGAACTGCATTACTTGCCTGCAGGTAAGGATAGATGCGGTTAAGGACCTTCCTAGTCACCATCCAGAATCCACAATCCCGTCAGCTCCTTTTCTCTGGAGTTGATAGTTAGAAAAGATTTGTTCTTTTGTTGTATAGCTTTTTGGTAGGTCGAGGCCCTATCCTGACCAATATTCTACTCTTAAAGGCTTGTAGGCTACAATTTCTCTATTGATGGTTGTTTTTGTTGGCCGTGTGGGGCCCATGTATATTTTATCTCGTGTAATAGCCATGCGAGGCCTAGTTTAGCTGTTAGTTAGAAGCCTTGTCGGCTATAGCATGTTTGTGACTGCCTGTTTTCCTTCTGTTATAACTAGACAACATGGTGGTCTTTGTCAGCCCACATAGGATCCCTTTATTATCTTGTGGTTGGTTAGATGTTTTCTTTTACAGGTGGCTATACGGCCTTGTCGGTCGGAGGCTGTGTTAATAGCCGAGATATAGCTCGTTGTTTCTTGATTTGAAGAGCGGGTAAGCACCAGGAGTGCATAAGCCCAACCAGGTCATCTCAGATCTCAGTATGGCATAAGGTGTCAGTCATGCCTCCCAAGGTGGGGCATGACAGTTGATATCATGTGCAGAGAGTCAAATGTCAGACAAAAATCAAGAAGGCAAGCAATTAAGCCTGGCTCTAAGCAGGTATGATAGCAGCCATGCGTCGTGCCAAGCCAACGTGGCAGCCTATTTATATATATATAGTTATTAGACATTTCACAAGTTCATTTTCCATATATCTCAAGCGATGGAATCCCTTGTTCATCATATTTCTTTGTAATCCTAAGGATTTTAAGCTAAAATCCATGAACCAAACTCTATTCCAAGCTTAGATCATCAAATATACCGAGTAGCTTGTGTTTTATTCATCGTTTCATTGAGTTCTATTTCGGGTGAAACAACTTTATGGATTAATTACTTCTGGATTTTCATCTATATATTTAAGGAATTAACCCTTAATTCTTGTTATATTCTAGCTATGTTTCGGGAATACATTTTATAGAATTCTTATATATGTGTTTGTATGTCTTTTTCTTGTCGGTTTAGTTGTTGGTTGTTGTTTGTTTTTGAGGAGTTTCTTGTGGCAACATCAATGGTGTTTTGTTCAAGATTCTTTTCATGTCACGACTTGAATATAGGCCAAGATAGAAGCACGAGAAAAGGAACCCTGAGAGACTCCAACTCGACCCATGGCATGAACATAACGGCTAAGAGCATACAGCAAGCAGAAATTGATAAAATAAAATATGCTTAAGCGAAAGTCTGCATGCATATCAATCTAAACAAAGACAACACTAACAAGCTGATATTCTACATATTGTATGAAAAACTTCTGATATAACCGATGAGCTGATAGGACAACATCCTCAACTAGCTCGAAAAAAGTCTGTAACTAAAATAGCATAACAATAATCAAACTGAATTTCCTCAAAGGATGAGGACTCACCACCACTGGCTAAACAGGACTAAGGGAAAAGAACGACTAATGGTGCGGCTAAGACTGATCCCTCGGACCTGTATCATGAAACGATACGGCATAGAGTATGCAGTCAGTACTTGAAATGTATTGAGTATGCAAGGTAAGTAAAATCAGACTGTTAAAGTACATAAGAGTTCATAAGAGTAGGACAACATGAACATGAAGTAAAAATCATAATATAAACATGAGGGCTCAAAGTTTTCAAACCATTCATAATCTAGTCATAATCATAATCATAAAAGAAACCTTATAAAACATAACTTGAGCCAAAGTAAAATAAAAATAACAATGCATAAATCATGAGGAACAATGGGAGAACTTGTCTTAACTGACACCATCATGATAGAGCTTACATGATGTCTCAACTATCTCTCTCAAGTGGGTAGAGCCATCCCAGATTTGCCAGGCAAGGGACATGCATGATATGATATCATGAGGAGGATGTCCATGAATATATACCTACGGTGACACATAATTTTGAGACCACAGGATTTACCTGAACGTCGGGTCTACTCAGTGCTAGACACTGCTCCCAAAAACATGCACATGAGGCTCATAACATAATCGTGAAATCATTAATGAAGTTCATGGCTAGATAAAACATAACATACTTGATCATACTTGAAATACATGATTAGCCATGAATAGGGGCCCGTGAGTTGGCCAAAAGTCATAAATTCATAAATCATGAAGAACATGCATACTTGTGAAAATTCATATACTTGACATTCATAAATCTATGAAGAGTACTTGAAGAGAAATCATATCATAAATGTCACGCCCCACCTTGGGAGGCATGACTGCCATATAGTACCACACCGGAATCTGACTGACCTGCTGGCTTATGCACGCCTGGTGCATGCCTGCAACTCAACTCAAGAAAACAACGGGCTATATCTCGGCTGTAAACACAGCCTCCGACCGACAAGGCCGCATAGCCACCTGTAAAAGAAAACAGCTAACCAGCAACAGCAAATGAAGGGAATCCTATGCGGGCCGACAAGACCACCATGATGTCTAGTTATAACTTAAATGTAAATCAGGCACTAAACTATGCTATAGCTGACAAAGCCACTAACTGACAGCTAAAAAAGGCCCCACATGACCAACATACAAGCTAACCACAGGGAATCTGTAACATCTACAAGCCTCTAAGAGTACAAATAGTGGTTGGGACAGGGCCCCTGCATACCCAAATGCTATACAAAGACAGACTAAATATCTACCACCTGGCAACTCCAAATGAAAGGAGCTGGCCAAATTGCCTACTCTGGACAGCTGCTACTGAGGATTCTAGGTTCTGTTTGTCTAAACCTGCAGGCAAGTAGTGCAGCGCCCATGGAAGGGCGTCAGTACAATATGTACCAAATATGTAAGGTAGTAAATAAGTTGTTAAATATTGGAAGTAAGAAGAAGGAGGGGTAGAAAGATTAACCTGTAAGCCTGCTTATTCGTAATCTGCATCTAGCAAAATACTACACGTACATGAGCTAAAACTATATAAGTATACATCCATAAGCTATGGACTTTTTGGATTTACATTAANGTAATCTGCATCTAGCAAAATACTACACGTACATGAGCTAAAACTATATAAGTATACATCCATAAGCTATAACTAGAAAGGAAGAATACAAGCAAGAACCTCACCAGCCCCCCATAAGCCTGAAAGGTATAAGCAACACAGAAATAACCTACCGGGGCACCCATAAGCCCTTACAACTACACCTCAATCTATATACCCCCATCCAGGTTGTTATGAATCTACTGGTGCTATAGCCAACCTATCTATCCCCCTGGGTATGCAATTGAACCCACTTGGCTCCTGATCTATAGTTGTGTCTGAGTCCAGTGAACTCTTGATATCTGCACCCCGAACACCAGGCTCGACAGGGGTGTGGTGCCGATATAGCATAAAATAGTCCAGCCATGGAATGGACTATATGAGGCCCTCAAACCTCATTTTCGTCCCTCGTGGATGGCATACCGCTCCTTGGAGCGACATCATCTAGCCCCCGGCAGGCAATGAAACAGCTAGTAACCCTGGGGTGGTCACAGAAGGCTCCTAAGTACGGGCAACCCCAACCGAGGTGCTATACTGAAATATCAATCTAGCCACTCAAAGGCGTATCTGGCCTTCTGGGCCTAACGCTATTGCTGCTCACCCCTAGAATGGTCTGTAAGGCTGCTAGCAGGCACACCCTGTGCACCTGTATTTGATTAGAGGATCTTGGTAGTGATCATGATCTCTAATGGTTTAGACTAGATAGGGAGAGATCTGGAGTGGCCTAACAATACTCTGAATGTCTTGCTCAAAAAATTATAACTCATAAACAACTATTGGGTCGTGGATGACTAATTACATAGTTCCTCTACTTAGAACGACTGTAGGGTTGTTACTGGCCGAACATGCTTTTGCGGTCAACCCCTAATCCTCCACAGACAGCTTACTGACATTCTTAGCCTGAGGGTAGTACTGTACTAACATGGTGCTAGTCCTTTAGACCTTATCTTGGTCTACTAAGATCTTATGTGACTTTTCTGAGCGATTTCTAACTTGATAGATATGTTTATATAGATCTAGCCACTCACAACAATCTGCACCTGCGTATCTTATAAGAACAGGCTGGGGCGCTAGCCCTGCCTCTAGCTGCTAATAAGGTCCCCTTCCTTAGGGTACCCACAGGTCTCTTTGACCTAGACAACTGGGTTGGCTTCCTGGGCGACCTGTATGACAACTACTAAGTCATCTCGGACTGACAATCACTGGTAATATCTAATTAGATGGCAGACTGTCACTCAGTTCACTAGAAAACCCCAGGCTGCTAACTCTAAAATATGGCCTTCCTATCTAAATTTCTGGCCCTGGGGTGTAAGGGCATGCCAATAGCCTCTGGGTGTGCTTCGCTAACAATACAGGTGCCAAACTAATGGCTATATCGCCGAACTGTGCCTATGATGTTCAACTTACTAACTCAGGCCTAATAATTATCTATGAGCTTCTAAGATCTAGGCTTGACAATATAACATTCGATTCTACTAACACAATGAACTGGAGAACAAAGGAGTTTCTATGACGCTTCTGGCGTATGTCACACTTAATACGTTCTTTCCCGACAAGGGATACTGCAATATAATCCTTATACGTTTTCTAGAAGCTAACCACAACATGCGTAACGTAGTCTACTGATAGCAGCTAATCAAAGCATATCTGATCCTTATATACCAGAAACAACCAATTACAACATGTGAAATCATTATCCATGTTAAAACATAGGTCGTATCACTATACGACGAGAATAACTTACTGAAGGAATAAGACTAACATACCTTGAATGTTGATTCTGATTATCTGACAAGTTTCAGTTGTGTTCAACAGCTCCTTCCAACTATAGCTGCAATATTGAGAGAAAGGGACTAATTCCAATACCAAATTTGGCCAAAACGGCAACTTTCAATATTAATAGTAATAATACTTCAACTTCAAAGAATACGGTCAAAAACGTATAATTTCCCGGGAATTCAGAAGGGAGAAATGCTTAGTTGAAGCCTGTGACTGTATAGGAATAAATTTAGAGCAATTCTGATCACTTCAACTCAGCGGAGTTCCAATTTGCCGGGCGTATTTTGAGAAACTAACTCCGTAGTAATGCTCCCTGCAGGCTTATAACTCCATACCTGAAGTTAATTTGAGTTTGGACGGCGTTTGGCATCATAACCGAATGAAATTTACTTATAAATGGCGGGGCTCTCCTATTCTGGATGAAGGTCTCATGTTTGAAATGATACCAAGTGATCCAATTAAACTTATATAAAACTTGGGCGGTGGACAAGGGTCCATGTCACGGACCCTATCACGGCGATTCTAGGCTGTGTCACGGAGCCAATCGTGGAGGGAGAGGGTCCGTGACACATTGCCCTTTTGGCATCTTGTACGGCCTTCTCTCTTACAACGTCGATGCTGCGCTCGTTCGACCTTTTCCTGGGCCCTTCCTCATATGCGTTGTACCCTAAACCTCTTGACTAACATACGAATACGCCAACTAGATGTTAGAAACATATGCGGTGTAACATCCTCCCCCCCTATGAGCATTCGTCCTCGAGTGTCAACTTCAACTTATAGGAGTTTAGCTTTTTTGACTACTATTCTGGAAAAATTTCGGCAGAGTCTCCCTTGTAATACGGACTATCTGAAAAATCTGAAATGCAGAAAGGTCCAATACAGGAATCTTACAGGGCACTATAACAACTATTTCATAACAAGATAGTAGTCAACTGATCAATATGGCTAACTTGAATCGTAACATAACAACTGAACAACAATTTACCTTAACTGCATAATCTGGATTAATCTTGGGACAAATGAGGATATCTAGATCTCATGTCATCCTCAGCCTCCCAAGTCATCTCTTCTTTATTCTTATTCTTCCACAATACTTTAACTAAGGCTACATCTTTAAGTTCTCAACCTTCGAACTTGCTAATCTAGTATGGAAACTGGAACCTTTTTATAGGTCAACTCCTCAATAACTTGAACGTCCTCAATGGGACACAGTCTCTTATGTGTTTCTGCAACATTTTCATGGAAAACACTGAATGGACAAATATCAATTCTGAAGGCAATTCTAGCCTATATGCCACTTTGCCTGCTCTCGGGAAGATACGATATAGCCAATGAACCTAAGGATAATCTTTCCCCTTCTCTAAATCTCGTAACTCCTTTCATTGGAGAAGCTTTTAGGAATACTCGATTGCTGTTTTAATCCTTAACTGTCTATGTTGTACGTTAGGGTAAGACTTCCGACGACCCTGGGCTATAGCTATCCATTCCTTGATAAGTTTAACTCTTTCTGTCTGCCTGTTATAATATGCCCTAGTTCACTATCTTTGATTTATCTGCTTCAGGTCATCATATAGAGGGTCTACATCTCCACTCATAACAGATCTCTGGCATCCGAACCGAGCTCTCTGCTTAGCCATTTGTTCGGAGATGAGGAGTCGTACTCAACTTAACACGCATCCCCGCCTGCTCTGAAAGCCTTTATAAAACTTAGCTATTAGTTGTTCCTTTCTGTCAGAATTTACTAGATACTTAGGCTCTACGCAACCGAACTACTCTTGTAAGCATTTAATTTGGCATAACCTTTAGCTAAAATATAACTCACCTAGAAAAACATGAATTGACCTTGTTAGCCTTTCTACACTGACTGAAGTGAGGTCAATTTACACATGGTATGAGGTGGCCTTGTAACTGTATTTGGGCAGGCTCCTCCCCGCTTTTGCTCAGGCATAGGTATCTTCTGAGTTAGTCTGCCCGGTTCCTACCGGCCAGCCTTCCCTGGCTGGCCATTGGAGCTCTACGCTATGACCCAACAATATCTTCCCTCTTCCCATGCCATCAGTAGGTCTCTCTTACAACTTGATGCATCTTCGTTAATGTTACACCCCGTAAGTGTCTAACATTTAATCGGCCTATTTGTATGTTGGTTAAGAGTTTTAGAGTGTATATGTATGAGGAAAGGGCCTGGGGAAAGGCCGAACGAGTGCAAAGTCAGTATTTCACGGGAGGAGGCTGAACCAAGCTCCCCAGAGGGGAAAAGTGGCACAGAGAAGAATCAGCGCGATGGGCAGAGTGCCACGTTGCCTTTTATTCTGCCTCAAGTATATAAAGGGCTCACACTTAGATATTATTTCATTACTCATAAACCACGACCAAAATAGAGGGAGACCGAAGGGAAACATTGGAAAATCATCCGATTACGTCGCTAAATGCCGTCCAAATCTAAATTAACTCCGGGTATTAAAGTATAAGGCTACAGAGAGGATCGCTGCGGAGTTATTTTCATAAAATACGCCCGGTAAATCGTCGTCCCGCTGAGCCTAAGTTGATGGAATTGTTTCAAACTAGTGTCAATACGATCACGTGCCTAAAGTAAGTATTTCTCACTTCTAGATTCTTGAGAAATTATGAGTTTTCAATCATCTTTTGATAGGTTGAAATATAGTTACTATATAT
>JACEIK010004689.1:59185-74602 GCA_018107945.1 Datura stramonium | reverse complement strand
GTAATCATTACATGTAATGATTTATATATTTTTTAATTTTTTTCTTTTATAATTTTTTTATCCCACTTTTTATCCGTTTTTGCTCTTCTTTAACATTTTATTACTTAATTCCTGCACACTTAAACAAACACATTAAAAAAGAAAAATCATCTTGGGTTGCCTCCCAAGTAGCACCTGATTTAACATCCCAGCACGACACAGGTATCTTGATTACTCAGACTTCATCAAGATACCTGTTTAAATCGTGGTCACATTTTGGCCTCTTGTTTACCATGCTAACCTGTGACACGTCAGAAAAAGTAAACAAAAACATAAAATAGAAAATAAAGACTAAAAGTTAAACACAAGCAATTAATCTACGCTTAAGCCGTATTCTCTGGCAACGGCGCCACTTTTTGATAACACTCAAACTCACACTTCCTAGCAAAGTATGAAGCAGACGTTGTCAATTAAATACCCAACAAAGATGTTGAGGTCGAACCCACATGGATTATCAAAGGATATAGAATAACGCTAGTATTTAAGTTTTTGAGTCAATTATCTCCCAAAGAGGGGATTTGTAAAAGTAACAAGTTATATTGTTGAGAAATTGAATGTTGATCCAAATTAATGTCCCAATCGATTCATAATTACTTCGGGTTTTATACTTGTAATCTATCCCAATACTTTACTTGTATAATTGATAACTAGGATTCATCCAAATGACTGGTTTATCCCTATTGGATGACCATACTCAATCACTAGGTTAGGTATTATGAGCGATTTCATTTCAAACATTATCAATTTGTTCCAAAATTAACAATCCTGCGACCACAACTCAAGTTATACAATGATCATAAAGGATCAAGGTTTTGTTGTAATTCTCTTTTTTTAATCTCTACCTCTCTAGGATCAAGCAAATAAAGAATTCATGAATGTCCTAACATTGCTCTTCGTTAAGAAATGTTTAAAGATGAAGAGACTACAATACAAACGTTTAGTATTGGTTTAGAATCACGTTGTGCAAACCCTAGTTTATTAATTCACCATGATTCCACAACCCTAGTTGTGGAGGTTTTAGACTCTCATAATTATAAGTAAAGACGAATACATAAATTAATATTACAACGATGATTAGGAAGAAACTCACTTGATTATTGCAAAAAATAAGGAAGAACAATTCAACAACAATTGTCTCAATAAAACTTCTCTAGCTTGTCTAAATTGGATAAATATTCTCTTCTAAGTGTCCTCTAAAATGCTCTTTATTACAAAGAAATAAAGGTATTTATAATAGTAGATTTATGTCTTCTTTGTTCCTTTACAGATTTGATTTGGGATTTGTAGCTCCTTTTCTTAGTTGAACTGGGATTTGACTTTTTTGGACGTCCAAACTTGCCTTTGCCTTGCGCCGCCCATAGCACCGAAATGAAGTGTGACGCACCTCTAGTTGGGCCGAAATAGCGGTGCGGCGTGCCTCTGGTTGCGCCAAAATGGTTGTGCGGCGATCAGGCCATAGCACAGCTATGCCTGTGCGCTGCCAACTACTATATATTCTTCTCATCAACCCCGTTTTTCCATTCTTGCTCTTTTAAGCCTCAAACAAGCCCAAAATCATCACTTTAAGCCCTGAAAGCATCTAATCATGTGTTTTAGCTCTTTATCACAAATATATCATAAAAAACATGAAAACACACATAATTTGATCTCAAAACATAGTAAAGTATGGGGACAATATTGCTAAGAAATGAGTAAATACGCCTTTCATCAATTTCTCCACAAAACCTTTACTGAAGCTACTTCTTTGCTTCTTAGCTTTCGAACCTGATGATCAAGTATTTCAACCAGAACCTCTTTGTCGTAATGGATATCCTTCACACCTGCGCTCTCCACCGGAACAACCAAAGCTAGATCACCCATGCACTTCTTTAAAAGTAATACATGGAAAACTTGATGCACTGAAGCCAATTATGAGGGCAACTCTAACTCATAAGCCACCTTGCTAACACGTCTCACAATTCGGTATGGGTTAACATAACGAGGACTACGTTTTCCTTCTTTCCGAATCTCGTCACTCCTTTCATGGGAGTCACCTTCAAAAACACCCAATCATTAACTTCAAACTCAAGTTTTCTTCTCCTCACATACGCATAGGACTTTTGGCTACTCTGAGCTATTCTCAACCTTTCCCTTATGAGCTAAACTTTCTCCATTGCCTCGTGAATGGATTATGTCCCCATCAACATAGCTTCACCGGCTTCGAACCAACCAATAGGCGATCCACATCTCCGCCTATAAAGAACCTCAAACGGAGCCATCTGAATGCTGGAATGGCAAATGTTGTTATATGCAAATTCGATGAGAGGTAAATGATCGTCCCAACTACCCTTGAAATCATTCATACACGCTCTCAATATATCCTCAAGAATCTGAATGGTCCATTTAGCCTGACCATCTATTTGCGGGTGAAAAGTTGTACTAAGCTTGACCAGAGTACCTAGTCCCTTCTAAAAAGATCTCCAAAACTGGAAGGTAAATTGAGTATCTCTATCTGATATGATGGACAAGGGTACTCCATGCAACTGAACTAACTCTCGAATATACAATCTAAGCATAATCCTCTGCTGAGTCGGTAGTCTTAACCGATGGAAATGAGTTGCTTTGGTCAACCTATCCACAATCACCCATATGGAGTCATACTGTTGACGAGTACGAGGCAATCCTGTAATGAAGTCTATATTGATTTCCTCCCACTTCCAAGTAGGGATGCTAATGTCTTGAAGCATACCTCCAGGTCTTTAATGCTCAACTTTCACCTGTTGACATTTCAGACACATTGCCACAAACTCTGTTATGTCCTTCTTCATGTCATTCCACCAATAGACTTTCCGTAGGTCACGGTACATCTTGGTGGAACCTGGATGTATAGAATATCTGGAATCATTAGTCTCATGTAACATCCGCTCCCTCAAATCATCAACACCCGAAATACACAAATGACCCTAATATCGTAGTACACTATCTCCCTTGGGAAGAAAACCTCCACCTTCTGATTCTAAACTGCCTTCTTCATCTTTACCAAAATAGGATCCTCGTCTTGCCTAGACTTGATTTCGGTCACCAAAGAAGACTCTGATCCATTCTGAACAATAACACCACCATTTGCCGAGTCAACAAGATGAACTCCTATTCATTCAACTTGATGCACATCCTTCACTAACTCTTTCCTCTCCTCATCTATACAGGAGACACTTTCCACAAAAAGCCTTTTAAGAGCATCTTCCACCACATTGGCCTTGCCTGGATGATAAAGGACACTTATATTATAATCCTTAAGAAGATCTAACCACCTTCTTTGACGTAGATTTAGATCCTTCTGGGTAAATACGTACTGTAGGCTTTATGGTTCGTAAACACATCCACATGGACCCCGTACAGATAGTGTCTCTAAATCTTCAAGAAAAACAATACCGCTGCCAACTCGAGGTCAAGAGTTGGATAGTTCTTTTCATGGACTTTCAGCTGCCTGAAAGCATAGGATATAACCTTACCGTGCTGCATTAATACATAACCAAGGCCGATCCTTGAGGCGTCATAATATACCCCAAACCCATCGGTACCCTTAGGTAGAGTCAACACTGGTACTGAGCTGACTCAAGTCTTCAACTCTTGGAAGCTTTTCTCACAGGCTTCCGACCATTGAAACTTCACTTTCTTCTAGGTCAACTTAGTCAATGGTACTGGAATGGATGAAAATCCTTCCACAAACCTCTTGTAGTAACCAGCTAAGCCCAAGAAACTCTTGATATATGAAGGACTAACTGGTCTAGGCCAATTCTTCACCGCTTCTATCTTTTGAGAGTCCACCTGTACACCCTCACTTGACATCACATGACCCAAAACTGCTATCGAGTTTAAACAAAACTCACCCTTGCTGAATTTAGCATACAGTTGGTGATCCTTAAGAGACTGTAGCAGCACCCTCAAATGAGCAGCATTCTCTGCCTTGCTATATGAGAATGTCATCTATGAACACAATCACGAAAATGTCCAAATACATCTTGAACACCCTGTTCATCAAATCCATAAAAGTTGCAGGAGCATTTGCTAGTCCAAAGGACATAACTACAAACTCATAGTGATCATACCGAGTCCTAAAGGCTGTCTTCGGGATGTCACTCTCTCTAACCCTGAGCTGATGATATTCAGATCTGAGGTCTTATCTTTCAAAAACATTTAGCACCCTGAAGCTGGTCAAACAAGTCATCAATTATGGGGATGGGATACCTGTTCTTGAAGGTGACCTTGTTCAACTGTCGATAGTCAATGCACAATTCGTAGGGAACCATACTTCTTCCGGATAAAGAGTACTGGTACACCACGTGGATTTTTTAGGTTTAATAAAACCCTTGTCTAAGAGATCATTCAACTTCTCCCTCAACTCCTTTAGCTCAGTTGGGGCCATTTTGTAAGGAGGAATAGATATAGGATGCGTATCGGGAAGAAGGTCAATACCGAAATCGATCTCCTTCTCGGGAGGAATTCTTGGTATATCATATGGAAACACTTCTGGATATTCACACACTATAGGAACTGACTGGATAGTTGGGGTTTCAGATGTAGCGTCCTTAACCCTAACTAGTTGGTACACGCAACCTTTAGAGATCATCTTTCAGGCCGTAAGGTAGGAAATAAAATGACTTACAGGCACAGCTAAACTACCCTTCCACTCTAGGACCGGCTCACCCGAAAATCGGTACTTTACAACATAGGTTCTACAATTCACTGAGGCATAACATGCATGTAGCCAATCTATGCCAAAGATAACATAGAAATCTGTGATGCTAGCTCTACTAAATCTACTGAGGTGACCTTCTAAAGAACTGATACGGGGCAATTTCTATACACTCGTCGAGCTATAACTGAATTATCGACTGAAGTAGAGACTGAGAAGGGTTCTGATAGGATTTCGGGACATACTCCAAAACTACTAAAAACATAGGGAGTCACAAAGGATAAAGTATCCCCTAGGTCTAACAATGCATATACATCAAAGTGGAATACTCGTAACATACTAGTGACTATATCTGGTGAAGTGTCATGCTCCTTTCAAGATGCGAGGGCATAAAACCTGTTCTGGCGTTGGACACCACCTACATTGGTGGATGCACCCTGTTGAGTTGGGCATGCTGGTGCTGCTACTGAACTGGTAGCCTAAGTACGACCCCTAAACCCTGCCTGGCTAATGGACACTCCTGGTGCCTGTGCCCAGATCTTACCACACCCAAAACAGATATCTAATCCAATCAATTGAGCCTGCTGGACTCCTATAACTGTGCTCGTTGGGCTCTTATGACTGCACCCAGGGCACACAAAGCTCGACGAAGGGCCAGTAATGCCACTATGACATAAGAAGAGGTCCATATGTGGATGGACATAAATATGGTCTTATAGGACTGAATATAGTCTTTGCAGATATCACATAGCTCCTCTGAGCGACATCACATAGTTCCTCTGAGCGACATCACATAGTTCCTCTGAGCGACATCACATAGCTCCTCTAAGCGGCCCATAGCCCCGTAGGCGATGACACAGTTAGCAACTATGAAGTTGGTCAACATAAGGCTATCTTAGGTGGGATTAATTTCGACCGAAGTACTATATTTTAATCTCAATCTAGCCACTCAAAAGGTGCATCTAGTCCCTCAGGCCTAACGCGACCATTATTCGCCCCTAGAATAGTCTATATAGCTGCCAAATGGAACACCTCGTGTGCCTACACCTGACCAGAGGGTCCTGGAAGTATTTATAATCTCTAATGTCCAAGACATAATAAGGTAAGGTCCAGAGTGGCCTATGCGATACCTTGAAGGTCATAAGCGAATAGTAAGGTTGTAGACGACCAACTATTTAGTTTCTCCGCTTAGAACAACTGTGGGACTGCTACTGATCGAACATGCTCCTAAGCAGTCAGCCCTAACTCTCCACAGATAGCTTACTATAACTCTTAACCTGAAAGTAACACTGTGATACTCTGGTTCTAGCCCTTTCAGACCTTAACTTAGCTTCTCCAGATTTTATATGGCTCCTCTGGGCAATTTCTAGCCTCGTAGGTAGGTATATCTGGACCTGGCCCTATGCGGCAACATGTACATGAGCATCTATAAGAGTCTCCTGGGGCGTTAGCCCCACATCTGACTACTAATAAGATTCCCCCTTAGGGTATCAACTAGTTTGTCAGACTGGTAACAACTGGAGTGGTTTCTTGAGCGACCTGTAGGACAAGCATTGAGTCAACTGAAACTAAAGGTTACTGACAGTATCCAATCATATGGCAAGCTGTCACTCAGTTCACTAGGCACCCTGGTGCCACTAACTCTAAGGTAAGACCACCCTATCCAAATTTTGGCCCTGGAGGCGTCAATGTAAGCCAACGGCCTCTATTTGAGCTTTATTGAGAATATAGGCGTCAAACTGAAAGTTATATCGCCCGGCTACACCCCTATGTTGTCCATCTTACCAAGTCAGGCCCAACAGCTAATTATAATCTTCTAAGGCCTTGGCACGACCACAAAACATCAGAATACCTCTAAATGGTAAACAGGTGAATGGGGAACTCTTTATGGAGCACCCCGCGTTAGTAATACTTAACATATTCTTTCCCAACGAGGGATACTATGGTATAATCTCAATACATCTTACAGCATCTAACCACAACATACATAATCCTTATCTACTAGCAGCAGCTAATTACAACATATAAAATTATCATCTACTGGCAGCAACTAGTCACAACATATCATATTATTATGTACTTTCTAGGTATAAGTCGTATTACTATAGGACGAGAATAACTTGCCGAAGAGATAAGCCTTAACTTACCTCAAATGCCGATTTTTGTTTATCCAAAACCATTCCAACATGTAGTCTGTAATTCTACCAAATGGCAGTCCTTACGCTGAAAGAATAAGGCTATGTTCAATAATAGGAATGACTAATAACAATATCCTTTCAAAGAACATTGACTACAATTCAAATTCATTTAATTCAGCCAAAAACTCACAAATTATCGAGAATCTAGAAGGTAGAAATGCTTACCCGTTACTAATAGTTGCTTAGGACTTAATTAGAAGTGATTTATGCAGATTTTACTCAATGGGGTTCCAATACTCCGAGTGAATTTTCAAGAAATAACTCTATAGGGAACTTCCTCGTAGTCCTGAAACTTGTTATCCAAGACGAATTTGCATTTGGATGGAGTTTAATGGTATAAATCGGTGAAAAACGGAAGGAAAATTGAGAGAACCCTTCATATGTTTGCAGGTCTAATTTTGGAAAATGTTTGCAAATGAAATGAAACTAAACTTAACTTATATATACATAGAGGGCGGTGAAGGTCGAGCGCGTCACATGGGCTAGTGCGCCACAGGGCTGGCTCGCCACGCAGCTCACTGTGCCAAGTGGTTGCCGTGTCGCGCGGGCCATGATGCAGCAAGGCTTCTGCATTGCACAGGCACTCACTACCTGGCCTCTCTAGGCCCTTTCGACCCACTCCACGATGCACTCAAGCGTCCTACCGCCAAGACTTCTCCCGCATGTGCCATGCTCTCACCGCTCATCGCAAGCACACGCGAATGTACGCTAATCACTAATATCTTACGGGGTGTAACATCATCCCCCCTTGGGAACATTCATCCTCGAATGTAATCTTAAACTCAAGAGACTCAGCTCCTACAATCTTTGCCGAAAAAATTTTGCCTGAGTCCAACATAGGCGCCTCATAGGACGTTACAAGCAACTGAATAGTATAGCTCCACCACATATATGTAAGGAGCTAATAATAATCGCAATAAAAGCAACTACACAACACCTGAGAACTATCTCATCTCAATTGCAACTATATATGTCTGTGTACTATCATTGTAGGGTCTGAAACAAGTAAGGGTATCTAGACCTCATGTCGTTATCAGCTATCCAGGTCATCTTTTCTACCTTTCTATTCCTCCACGATACTTTAATAGAGTCTACATCTTTGGCCCTTGTTCTATAGACTTGTTGATCTTGTATAGCTATCGAAGTCTTCTTATAGGATAACTCCTCTACGACCTGACCATCCTTGACTGGGATAATCCGAGAAGGGCCTCAACTCACTTGCATAATATTGAAACATGAAAGACTGGATGAACAGATTCTAGCTCCGAAGACAACTCTAACTCATAGGCTACTTGGCCAATCTTCCGGAGGTTCTAATATAGCTCAATGAATCTAAGTCTGGGCTTGCTTTTCTTGCAAAATTTCACAACGCCCTTCTTTGGCAAAATTTTCAAGAATACCCTCTTATTGCCTCAATCCCCAAGTCCTTACGTGGTACATTGGAATAAGACTTCTGAAGACCCTGGGCTGCCAGTAAATGCTCCCCGATGAGCTTAACTTTTTCTTCTACTGGTTGCCAAACCAGGGCTTCTGATGTGTTATGTCAGGTTCAATTAACCCTAACTTATCTTCTTTAGGACATCATATAGGGGACCTATATTTCCACCCGTAAAACACCCTTGAGTGTCTTATTCATGTGCTTGGCTTGGCTATTTGCTTGGGGACTGGGAAGTTGTACTCAAATTAACTTGCATCTCAATCTATTCTGACACTCTTTCCAAAACCTAGCTGTGAGTTACACCCCTCTGTCAGAATTTGATAGACGCTGGAACATAATGTAGCCAGACTACCTCTTCTGTATTTAACTCAATGTAATCTTTAGCTAAAACGCAATTCTATCTGGCAAGAATGAGTTGATCTCACTAGTCTTCCAACAACGACTCAAATAGGGTCGAATTTACACCTAGTATGAGATAACCCTGTATCTATATTCATACTTTCTATTCCCCACTTCCACGCAAGCACGACTATCTCCTGAATTAGCCTGCTCGGTTTCTTATGTCCAGCCTTCCCTTGTTGGCCATTGGAGCTCTGTGCCACAACTCAAAAATATATCGGTAGATAACTTTTATAACTTGATGCGGTTTCTTCAAACCTTGGGTGAAGGGAATAACGGACATGGTGTACCCTCTCTAAAAGCCTTGCCATATTTGGATCATAGAGTCAACCTCTGGGTCTCAAGACTCTGTCCCTTGCTATCTCAAAGGCTGATGATTCCTTTTGCTGGGCCTTGTCTATGGGCTGTACTAGGCTAGGGTCTCCGTACCGTCCTTCCTTCGCCTCTATAGCTAGAGGTGATTTTGCAGTATTCTAGGTTACAATCTCACTATTCTCTAACTATCAGCCTGATGCTTATTTCTCGACATTAGCAGCGATTTCAAGCTCTAGCAGCCCGCTGCAACCTAGAGGTGGTCCTATTCTCCTCCATAGCTAGATGCTCATGTCATGCCCTTACTTCTATAGGCTAAAATCTGGGGTTTGTGCCCATGTACCACAGTGGCAAGGATACTACTGTCCAAGTCTCTTAACCTTTATCATCCTAACCCGCACTCGGGTCGGTTCCTATCATATAACCTCTCTGTACCTCAACATAAAAGGCTAGAGGATGTAGGCTTTATTCTCTAGGTAATTCCCTACCACTATCAACACACTGTGGTGGGATTAGGCTATTTTCAACCCGAGCTTTACTATTTCTTGGAGTTTAATGCTTATGGACTCTCACCCGTACTTGGGTGCTACTAGCAATCTTACCTACCCTCCCGATTTACTACCATAAGGGTCTAGGCGACTTATTTAAGAACTAGGGATCGTAACTACCTTTTAACACTTTTCCGGAATCAACGGATCTAGCCCTCATTTACTATTTATTCTTGGAAGCATGGCGTCAATATCCATGCTCTTTTTGTTATTGAGAAAGGCTCGGAGGCAGGAATTAACCATATCATACTATAGTAGGGCTGGAGTTTGAAACTCAGCAAACTCTAAAGGTTGGAGGTAAAACTTCAAAATCACACAATCCTTCGTATACTGCAGGTAATCCATCATTAACTGTTATCCCTGTCTAATTCTAAATATCTACTAAGTAAGCCAACTCATACATATACCACACTCCTGACCCCCTGTTCCAAGGGTGTAGAAAGAACTGGGAACGGTGTTGGCATGTCTGTTACCTTATGAGGTTTCTAGTGCCCCGGGAGGACGCTGGGAGATTAAAAAGACAGCTCCTTTCGCCTTCAAACTTGGCCATCCCCCGAATGTGGCACCTCGTTGGTACTCCTTCCTGTTGTCGTAGCTAACTTGCAGTTGGCTGAAGTTTGTCCCGTATCAAACATTATTCTAGACAGACATAGCATTGAAAGCTTAGGGACTCAACCCTGTACAACTCGGCTTTATAGCACGATCCGAAAGAAGAAAGGGTAACCATACTATCATGCCTCGTAGCCTCCTGCTTATAAAATTTGGTGCACAACATATTTATAAACAAGTCTCCACTAGACACGGCTTGCAGACTCCCTAGGACTGCTCCTCTGATACCAAGTTTGTCATGCCCCATTTTTGGAGGCATGACTGGCACCTAATGCCACACTGGGACCTGGGATGTCTTGGATGGGAATATGCACCTCTGGTGCCTGCCAACAACTCAACATCAAGAAAACAAACTACTATATCTTGGTTGTAAACACAGTATCGGGCCAACAAAGCCACGAAATGCCTATAAAAGAAAACAGCTAACCAGCCAACATAATAATAAATGGATCCTAAGCAGGCCAATAAGACCACCATATTGTCTAGTTATAACAGAATGAAAATAGGCGGTCTTATTCACTTTATAGCCGACAAAGATGCTAACTATATAGCTGAACTAGGCCCCACATGGCCAACATGCAAAATATAACATATGTGGCCCCACACGGCCAACAACAACCAACTAACTGAAGACTATAGTCCGCAAGCCTCTAAGAGTGAAAAATATTGGTCGAGACAGGGCCCCGGCCTACACAAATGTTATATTAATAAAAGATAGGTAAATCTCTACAACCTAGCAACTCTGAATGAAAGGAGCTGGCCAATCTGCTGACTTTGAATAGCTGCTAACCGAGGTCCTAAACCTTGTCTGTCTAAACCTGCAGACAAGTATGCAGCGCCCAATGCGTGGGCGTCAGTATAATATGTACCGAATATATAAGGCAGTAATAAAAGATAGATAGAAGCTGATAAAGAACTGAAAGCAAATAGAAAGAAGGGCAGACGTTAACCTGTAAGTTTTCTTATGCATAACCTGCATCTAGTAAACCACTACACAAGTAAGAGCTAAAGCTGCACAATTAAACATTCATAAGCTATATCTAGAAAGCAAGTATACAAATAAGAATCTAACCTGGCCCCCATAAGCCTAGAAGGTGCAAGCAATAAATAACCTACCGGGGCCATAAGCCCTAGCAAGTACAATTCTATCTATATACCCCTAACTAGGTCCTTATGATTCTATTGGTAACTATAGCCAACTTACCTAGCCTCTGGATCTGCAACTGAGCCCGCTGGACTTCTGTAACTGTGTCTAAGCCCATTGGGCTCCTGTAACTGTACCCTGGACACACAAGGCTCGATGGAGGGTCACTAATACCGGTATGGCATAAGAAGAGGTCCATACGTGGATGGACATAAATATGGCCTTATAGGCCTAAATATAGTCCTTTCAGACATCACATAGCTGCTCTGAGCAACATCACGTAGTTCCTCTGAGTGATATCACATAGCACTTCCGAGCGACTCATAGCCCCGTAGGCGACGACACAGTTAGCAACCTTGAAGTTGGTCAACGGAAGGATATCCTAGGTGGGGTCAATCACGATTGAAGTACTACATTTTAGTCTCAATCTAGCCACTCAAAAGGTGTTTCTGGCCCCTCAGGACTAACGCAACCACTACTCGCCCCTAGAATTGTCTGTATGGATGCCAACTGGCACACCCCATGTGCCTACACTTGACCAGAGTGTCCTGGCAGTGATTATAATCTCTAACGGCCTAGACAGAATAGAGAAAGGTGTCAAGCTAGAACAATGATAACTCATAAGCGAATAGTAAGGTCGTAGATGACCAACTATTTATTTTCTCTGCTTAGAACAACTGTGAGGTTGCTACTGATTGGAAACGCTCCTAAGAAGTCAGCCATAACACTCCTAACGCAACTTACTATAATTCTTAACCTAGAAGTAACATTGTGATACTCTGGTTCTAGCCTTTTCAGACCTTAACTTAGCTTGTCTAGATTTTATATGGCTCCTCTAGGAAATTTCTAGCCTCGTAGGCAGGTATATCTAGACTTGGCCCTATGCGAAGACATGTACGTGAGCATCTATAAGAGTCGCCTGGGGCGTTGGCCCTACATTTGACTACTAATAAGCTCCCCCCCAGGGTATCAACTAGTGTGTCGGACTGGTAATAACTGGAGTGGTTTCTTGAGCAACTTGTAGGACAAGCATTGAGTCAGCTGAAACTCGGTCACTGATAGTAGCCAATCATATGGCAAGTTGTCGCTCAGTTCACTAGGCACCCTGGTTCCACTGACTCGAAGGTAATACCACCCTATCCAAATCCTATCCCTAGAGGCGTCAAGGTAAGCCAATGGCCTCTGGGCGAGCTTTACTGACAATATAGGCGTCAAACGAAAGTTATATCACCCGGTTATGCCCTATGTTGTCCAACTTACAAAGTTAGGCTAATGGCTAACTATAAACTTCTAAGTCCTTGGCATGATAGCGAAACATCATAATACCTCTAAGTGGTAAACATTTGAACGGGGAACTCTCTATGGTGCACCCGCGTTGGTCATACTTAACATAATCTTTCCCGACGAGGGATAGTATGGTATAATCTCAATACGTCTTATAGAAGCTAACCATAACATACATAATCCTTATCTACTAGCAACAACTAATTACAACATATGAGATCATTATCTACTAGAAGCAGCTAATCACAACATATCAGATTTTTATCTACTTTCGAAGCATAGGTCATATCACTATACGATGAGAATAACTTGACAAAGAGATAAGCCTTAACATACCTTAAGTATCGATTTTCATTTATCCAAAATTATTATAACGTGTAGCCGGTAATTCCACCAAATTTCTTACGCTGAAAGAATAAGGCTATTTTCAATAATAGGAACGGCTAATAACAATATCCTTTCAAAGAACATTGACTATAATTCAACTTCGTTTAATTCGTATGAAAACTCACAAATTCTCGAGAGTCTAGAAGGTAAAAATGCTTACCCGTCACTAGTAGTCGCTTAGGACTCAATTAAAAGTGATTTCTGCAGCTTTTACTCAGCGGGGTTTCGGTACTACGAGCGAATTTTCAACAAATAATTTCACAGAGACGTTCCTCATAGGCCTAAAACTCCTTATCCAAGAAAAAATTTCATTTGGACGGAGTTTAACGACGTCAATCAATGAAAAACAGAAGGAAAGTTTAGAGAACCCTTTGTATGGTTGCAGGTCTGAGTTTGGGAAATATTTGCAAACAAAATAAGCTTAAACTTAACTTATATATACGTAGAGGGAAATGGAGGTCGGGTGCGCCGTGCAGCTCACTACACCGACTAGCTGTCACGTAATGTGGTTCATCGCGCAGGCCCTCATGGCCTGCCCAGCCCTGCCGATCCACTCGACAATGCACTCACGCATCCTATCTCCGAGACTTCTCTCACACGTGCAATGATCTCATCACTCACTGCAAGCACACGCGCACATATGCTAGTCACTAACATCTTATGGGGTGTAACATTCTGTCCCCTCGAACCTGATGCTCTGCTCCTCTGATCACCTCACGATCTAGATGGAACATTGTCCAATGATGGCGCTAGAGCTAATGATCTCTGATGAAACTACTGATGATGTCCACCTCTTGACCTCTACTAGGAGAACCTAAAATGATCTGTCCTGGCCCGTTTGGCATCCCTCTCCCTCACATGTGTTGCCTCTATTTGCTAGGCATACAAAACCAATCAAGGAAAGTCGATGTCCTGGTGAAGCATAGCGGTCCTTCAATCCTTGACCAGGAAGTCCTCTACTCCGTTCACAAACCTGCTAACTCGGGCTCTTTGATCAGTCACCATCTCTGGTGCATATTTGGAAATTCGGGTGAACTCTAAAGCATACTCCAGGACTGTCATACTATTCTGCCTCAGGTTCACAAACTCAATTGTTTGCTTGATCTCCCTCATCTCACAGGGAAAGAACTAATCCAGGAATGCAGTGAGGAACTCATCCCAACCAATGGGACCCACTCCAACTGCTCTACCATCTTTCCACTGCCTGAACCAGATATGGGCAACCCCTTTCAACTAATAAGAGGCTAGGTTTGTGCACTCCTCCCCTGTCGCCCCCATAATCTAGGTGATCTTCTGTATCTCATCAATAAACTCGTGTAGATCCTCGTCCACCTTCGATTTGAGGAATTCTGTAGGGTTCATCCTAAGAAAGTCTCTGACTCTTGCCGCATTCTCATTCTGGGGAACATGCGCTACCACCTGCTGGTTGAGCTGGGCAGTCAATGCCTGTGCTAACATATAAATGGCTGCCCTAAACTGCACGTGGAAAACCTGCTCGAGTACATGATCCTCGGGGGCTGGTGGGGCCTACTGCTTCCCATCTCCACTGCCATTCTCCTGGCCTTTTCCGTTTCTGTTTCTTCTTTTATTAATTCATCGAGGAGGCATAATTCTAAAAACGTGTATAGTGCGAGTTAGAAGGATAGAGAGACATTTCATCACACCCATAAAAAAGACACTATTTAACGTGGCTTTCAGTCACCCTAGGACACTTCAAAACCTAAGGCTCTGATACCAAGTTTGTCACAACCCAAACATAGGCTCAGATAGATATACGGGACAAGGAACCTCGAGATGCTCTAAGTCAACCCATAGCATGAGCATAGCGGCTAAGAGAATACAACAAGCAAAAACTAATAAAATAAAACATGCTTAAGCAGAAGTTTGCATACATATCAATCTAAACAAAGACAACACTGACAAGATTATATTCTACATATTATCTGAAAATCCTCTAACATAACTGATGAGCCGATGGGAAAACATCCTCAACTAGCTCAATAAAGTCTGTAACTGAAATAACATAGCAATAATCAAACTGAATGTCCTCGAAGGATGGGGACTCACCACTACTGGCTAAACAGGACTGAGAGAAAAGTAGGACTAATGGTGCGGCTGAGACTGATTCCTCGGACCTGTATCATGAAATGATAGAGCATAGAGTATACAGTCAGTACTTGAAATGTATTGAATATGCAAGGTAAGTAAAAATAGACAGTTAAAATACATAAGAGTTTATAATAGTAGGACGACATGAACATGAAGTAAATATCATAATATAAATATAAGGGCTCAAGGTTTTCAAACCATTCATAATCTAGTCATAATCATAATCATAAGAGAAACCTTATAAAACATAACTTGAGCCAAAGTAACATAAACAT
>JACEIK010004689.1:9833-53608 GCA_018107945.1 Datura stramonium | reverse complement strand
TTGATATTTTTCAACTATAAAATAAGAGAAAACTTTAGAACATAGAAAATTAAAGATAAAACTTAAATAAAAAATAAAAAATTCCGCTTAATTTATTTTTAAAAATTGAAGGATAAAATATTAAGAGTTTACGCTACTCATTTTTAATAATAGCACTTCCAAATAAAAGAATAAATATCAGTCTGGTAAATAGCATCTTATATGTAATATTTTGTTAATGGACATGTTAAAACCTTAAAAGATACTTAAAATAAGAGGAAGGAAGTAATATTTATTTATAATGGTAAGGGGTCTTTTAAATAAATAAAATGTTAGCCATTTATTTTAATACACTACCTTGTTTCTTGTTATAAAAATTTTGAGATTGAAATTCACTATATTTTTAATGTTACGGCTATACAAGAAAAGAATGGAGCTTTTTTTTTAATTAATGGAAAAGGTTTAAAAAAAATGAAGTTTCTAAATATTTATTGTAACTTTTTGACATTTTTGGTAACTTTTTTATAGTTACAAAAAGGTCACAATGGAGAGGTGATCACCAGCATATTCATGATGTCACGAAAACCATTTTTCTTCAGGATCAAGAGTCAAAGGATCGTGAGATATTTCATTTGTTGTTTCAATAATTGCATATATTGATCCAGTAATTTCCAAGGCTACAAATTGTTGATCATGATTTGTTCTTCCCACCATCCTCGAGGGAAAAGTGCAGTTTAGGACTGTGGTAATTTTGAAGTTTAATAAGGACAAAACTCGAATATTTTAAATATATAATTGTGTGAGTTTTTTTCTTTTGTCTCACCAAAAAATAGGGTTCAAATCTTATATTTTGAACTTACAAATATTAGATACACTTTTTTGTGGGATAAAAAAAATCTTACACAATAAATGTCATTATGTGAGTCATAAAATACATTTTTTCACGGTACTCTAATAAGAGATGTCCTTTTAGCAGAATTTAATTCAACAAGGGATATGACAAGTCTTGCTTTTCTTAAACATTTGAACCAACTAAAATAATTATAAGCATTGCAGGGAGTTTAATACATTATTATGTGATTCTCAATCTTCCTTACAGCCTATCCACAAAGTCAAAAAATGGGGCAGAGGATCATCATTATATAGATGACACAATGGGTGCCACATGATCTTTTTGCTTTGAAGTGCTCTTTTCAACTAACATCCAAACGACACTTCTTGTAACCCCCCAAAACTTTTCTATACCAAATTCATACCTTGCAAGAAAAATTCAAGAAGAAATCAAAAAAAAAATTGCCTCAGAACGACCGAGACAACGAGTGGTGTTCAGCTTCAACGACTCGTTGTGTCAGTCTTGATCAACCCTGCTTGGTCCTTCGGGAACTAACGGGACGTGAAACGACCCATTGTGAGAAACGAGTCGTCCTGTCACTCGTTGGTCCCCAGCTCAAAAGTCCCTTTTTCAAGACCCCACGACTCAACAAATGAGTTGTCGTGTGTTACAATAACTCGTGGTGTGAGTCATTGGTTGAGAGTCCCAGAAATCTTCTTCAGTGACAATGAGTAGTAGCAACGACCCGTTGTCTAACACAACGAGTCATTGTGACCACCCGTCGTTTCAAGTCAGTGATTTTAATAGTTTCTCCAGTGAAGGTAACGACTCGACACAATAACCCGTTGGGTCCATCAACGAGTCTTTGTGTTGCCCGTTGTCAGTCCTCCCAGAATTTCTATCTAGTGACCACGGGAGGAACCAACTGTCACGCCCCACCTTTGGAGGAGCGACTAGCACATGGTGCCCCACTAGAACCTGATTTGACTTAACTAGGCCTGTGCACTCCTGGTACAGGCTTATTCCCCAAATCAAGGAAACAACGGGCTATATCTCGACTGCAAATACAACCTCAGGCCGACAAGGCCTTATAGCCACCTGTAAAGAAAAATAACTAACCAGAAACTGGCAATAATAGGGAATCCTATGCAGGCCGACAAGACCACCATGATATCTAATCATGACTGTAAGGTAAATCCAGTGCTAAGCTAAACTATGGCCGACAAAGCCGCTAACTGGCAGCTAAACAAGAACCCACACGGCCAACACGTAAACTAAAACACATATGGGCCCCACATGGTCATCAACAGCTAACCACAGGGAAATAAAAATAATCTGCAAGTCTCTAGGAATAATATGATGGTCGGAACAGGGCCCCGGCCTACCTAAAAGTTGTACAATCAAAAAAAAGAGAACCTTCTATCTACAAGCTCTGACGGAAAGGAGCCGACCTTTCTAACAATACTGGCTGAAGGCTAAGCGGAACTAGCTCCTCGTCTATCCGCACCTGCAGGCAAGTAATGCAGTGCCCCAGATAGGGCGTCAGTACGATATGTACTGAATATGTAAGCGATAAATGTAAATGACTAAAATAAAGAGATAGAACTGAGCGTAACTGAAATGAAGGGATAGAGGTCATACCTGAGTAATGGAACTTCTTACTATCTAATTTATAAATAAGTAAAGAAAACAAAAACCTTACGTGGCCCCCATAAGCCGGGAGGTAAAACCAGCACAGAATAACCCACCCGGGGCCCCCATAAGCCCTGCTGATTACACTTCAGTCTATATCTATCAAGGTCTCACTAGGTCAACTAATAGCTATAACCATCCTGCCGGTCCCCTGGGTCTGCAACTGAGCCCGCTCTGCCCCTGACTGTAGGTGTGTTTGATCCAGTGGACTCCTGATATCTTCACCCCGGGCACCAGGCTCGACGGGGGTGTATAGAGCCAACCACGGCATATGAGGACCTGGACCCCATCTTCGTCCCTTGCGGACGGCATACCGCTCCGTAGAGCGACGTCCCTCGCCCCTAGCGAGCGTCGACACAACAAATAACCCTGGGGTCGGTCATGAAGGCTATATAGGCATAATCCATCCCAAACTAAACATGAAATACGGGTTTCAGCGAATAACAACAACTAATCACAATAGAAATGCTTCTGGTACTCTTGCTGGGATTTAAACTGAGTTATCATGCTAAGGAAACTAACTTCCCGAAGGGCACTGCCTTAACATACCTCGTTCGTCGATTACCGACTAGCTTGTAAGTTTCAGTTCGCATCCGACTGCTTTTCTCAACTACAATCATATTACCGGGGGAATATGACTAGTTTCAGTACTAAATTTGGCAAAAACGATAACTTTATATATAAATATTAACTATATTTCAACTTGTCGGAACACGGTTGAAAACTCATAATTTCTCGAAAGTACAGAAGGGAGAAATGCTTACTTGAAGCCTGTGATCATGTAGAAATTGGTTGGAGAAATTCCAACGACTTTGGCTCGGCGGGGTTACATTTTGTCGGGCGAATTTCGTGACAATAACTCTATAGCAATGCTCCCTGCAGCCTTAAACTTCAATACCCGAAGTTAATTTGAATTCGGACGGCGTTTTGAACCGTAAACGGAGGAAATTTACTTGAATTCCTCGTTTTCTCCCCTCTCTGGATGTTTATATATGGAAAATGAAATGAAATCAAAAGGTGGAACATATATATACTTGAGGCAGTGGACAGTGGTCAGTGGCATGGACCCTGTCGCGCCAATTTAGGGCCGTGTCATAGAGCCCATCGCGGAGGAGCATGGTCTGTGGCACGTTGCTCTACTGGGTAGCCCATCCGGCCTACTACTTTGAAATCCAGATTTCGTACTCGTTCGACCCTTCCCTCGGGCCCTTCCTCGTACGTATTATACTCTAAGACTCTTAACCAACGTATGAACAAGACGTTTAAACATTAAAAACTTATGGGGTGTAATATCCTCCCCCCCCCAGGAACATTCGTCCTCGAATGTTAACTTCAGCTTACGGGAACCTTAACTCTTTTTAACCACTTATTCTGGAAAAACATCGGCAGAGTCTCCCCTGTAATATGGACTATCTGAAAATCCTGAAACGCAGAAAAGTCCAACACAGGTACTTCACACATTATTATAGAAACCATTTCACAACAAGGATGGGGCCAACTACACTAAATATATATGACATAAACCATAAAACAACAACTGAATCAATAGAGGTACCTTAATTGCATGGCCTGACTAAGTCTGAAACAAATGAGGATATCTAAATTTCATGTCGTCCTCAGCTTCCCAGGTCATCTCTTCTCTGTTCTTGTTCCTCCACAGTACTTTAACAGAGGAAACATCCTTAGTCCTTAACCTACGGACCTGTCAATCCAATATAACTACTGGAACCTCTTCATAAGCTAATTCCTAAGTGACTTGGACATCCTCAACTGGCACAACTAGCGACGGATCCCCTATGCACTTTTGTAGCATCGGCACATGAAAGACTGGGTGAACGGATTCCAATTCTGAAGAAAAATATAGCTCTTATGCCACCTGGCCTATTCTTCGAAGTACTCGATACGACCCAATAAACCTTTGGCTGAGCTTTCCCTTTTTACCAAATCTCATCACGCCCTTCATCGACGAAACCTTCAGAAATACCCAGTCACCCAAATTGAACTCCAAGTTCCTACGGCGTACATCAGCATAAGATTTCAGGCGGCTTTGAGCTGTCAATAGGCGTTCTCTGATGATCTTTACTTTCTCCTCTGACTGCTGGATCATGTCTGGTCCAATTAACTTTGATTCTCCAACTTTGAACCAACCAACTGGAGATCTGCACTTCCCCCCATATAAGGCTTCATAAGGTGCCATCTGGATTGCCAAGTGATAACTGTTATTGTAGGCAAACTCAATAAGTGGTAAGTGTTCATCCAAGCTGCCCCCAAAATCCAGCACACACGCCTGTAACATATCCTCGAGCGTCTGAATTGTACGTTCTGCTTTCCCTTCTGTTTAGGGATGGAAGACTGTACTCAGGCTAACATATGTCCCCATACCCTTCTAGAAGCATTGCCAAAATTTAACTGTAAATTGTGCCCCTCTATCAGAAATAATTGATATCGGAATACCATGCAATCGGACTATCTCTCTGATATACAGTTCAGCATAATCTTCAGCTGAGAATGTAGCCTTACTGGCAGAAATGAGCTGATTTCGTCAACCTGTCAACAATTACTTATATAGAACCAAATTTATGCCTGGTACTAGGTAACCCTGTTACAAAGTCCATATTAATTGCCTCCCATTTCCACATAGGAACTGCTATCTCCTGTGTCAGTCCGCAAGGGTTTTTGATGTTCGGCTTTCACCTGTTGGCAATTAGGACATTGAGCTACAAATTCTGCTATCTCCTTCTTCATTCCCAGCCACCAATAATTCTCTTTTATATCATGATACATCTTTGTTGAACCAGTATGAAGAGAGTAACGGGAGTAATGCACCTCGCCCATAATTTTCTGGCGAAGTCCTGCCGCATCCGGAACATAGAGGCGATCACTATATCTCAAAACTCCGTCTTCAGTTACCTTGAAATCCGCTACCTTCCCTCGCTGAGCCTTATCTCTGAGATGAACCAGGTTTGGGTCTTCGTACTGTCGTTCTTTCACTTCCACAACCAATGATGATAATGCCGTATTCTGAATTTCTGCTCCACTGTCTCCCGAATCTACTATACGAACGGCCAAACTAGCTAGCTGATGCAGTTCTTGGGCCAGCTCCCATCGTTCTGGCTTCAGGTGTACTAAACTCCCCATGGATTTACGGCTAAGGGAATCAGCTACAACATTGGCTTTCCATGGATGGTACAATATATTCACATCATAGTCTTTCAACAGCTCTAACTAGTGACGTTGCCGCAGATTCAACTCTTTCTGTGTAAAAATGTATTGGAGACTCTTATGATCAGTGAAAATATCTACATAAACGCCATACAGATAGTGCCTCCATATTTTCAAGGCATGAATCACCGCGACTAATTCCAGGTCATGGGTGGGGTATTTCTTTTCATTCTTCCTCAGCTATTTGGAAGCGTAAGTAATCACCTTATCATGTTGCATCATCACACATCCCAATCCGACACCTAAAGAATCACAATATACTGCATAACCCTCTGATCTTTCTGTCAAGGCTAATACTGGTGCTGAGGTCAGCCTATTTTTCAGCTCCTGAAAACTCTGTTCACATGCTTCGGTCTAGTGAAATTTAGCTACTTTCGGAGTTAACTTGGTCAAAGGCACTGCTAAGGTAGAAAATCATTCCACGAACCTTCTGTAATACCCGGATAACCCCAGGAAACTACGTAACTCGGTCGGAGTGGTAGGTTTAGGCCATGTTTTTACAGCCTCGATCTTCTACGAGTCTACCTGTATACCAGCATATGACACAATGTGGCCTAAAAAGTACACTGAATTCAGCCAAAATTCACATTTAGAAAACTTCGCATACAGCTGGCGATCCCTGAGAATTTGGAGCACTGTTCGTAAGTGATCCTGGTGATCTACCTCTGTGCAGGAATACACCAGGATATCATCGATAAATACTATCACAAAAAGGTCCAGATATGGCCTGAAGATGTTGTTCATCATGTCCATGAACATTGCTGGAGCATTTGTCAACCCGAAGGACATGACTAAAAATTCAAAGTGGCCATATCTGGTCCTGAAAGTGGTCTTTGGAATATCATTCTCTCAAACCCGAACCTGATGGTACCCAGACCTTAAGTCAATCTTTGAGAAATACTTCGCCCCTGTAGCTGATCGAACAGGTCATCTATTCTGGGAAGCGGGTATTTGTTCTTGATAATGACTTTATTAAGCTGCTAGTAATCTATACACATACGGAGGGAGCCATCCTTCTTTCTCACAAACAGAACTAGTGCACCCCACGGTGAAGTACTCGGTCTGATGAAGCCCTTATCTAACAGATCTTTCAACTGTTCCTTCAATTCTCTGAGCTCAACAGGAGTCATACTGTACGGAGGAATAGATATAGGCTGAGTACTTGGTAATAAATCAATTGCAAAGTCGATTTCCCATTCTAGGAAATACCAGGAAGTTCGTATGGAAATTCATTGACTACTGGAACGTACTGAAGAGGCAGAGATTCTTCTTGGACATCCTGAAGCCTAACAATATGATAAATACATCCTTTCACTATCAATTTTCTCACCCGAAGATAGGAAATAAACCTACATTTTGGTGTAGATGCACTACCTTTCCACTCCCGTATAACCTCCCATGGAAAGTGGAACCGGACAATCTTGGTCCAACATTCTACATTGGCATAACACGACGCTAGCCAATCCATACCCATAATTGCATCAAAGTCAATCATTTCTAGTTCTATCAAATCTACTAAAGTCTGACGACCAGAAACCTCTATCGTGCATCCTCAGTAGACCTTCTTAGCTATAATAGAGTCACCAATGGGTGTAGACACTGAAAAAGGTCACTGAAGAGATTCTAGCGTAATACCAAACTTCTGGGCTACTAATGGTGTAACATAAGACAAGGCGGATCCTGGATCTATCAATACATAAACAGAATGAGAGAAAATATCCAGCATACCTGTCACCGCATTTGGCGATGACTTTGACTCCTTTCATCCCGGTAAAGCATAAGTACGATCTGGACCAGTACCTGAGTTAGAGGCCCCTGATTTGCCTCGGCCTCTGCCAGCTGGAGCTGAGGGTCTACGCCCTACTGGAGGTGCTGGGGCACGTGACCCTACTGAAGATCTATCCTATCGTTCCCGATCACTCTGATCCCTGGCTGGACAATCTCTCATCTGATGACCCTCCGTGCACAGGTATAACATGTTGTAGAACCATACCTGCATGCCACGAAGTGACGCCGACTGCAAACAGTGAAAAGTGGCAAAGTGAATCTACTCTGCTCTGCTCCTCTGTGTTGTAGTGAACATGCTGATCGTGAGCTCTCGCCGGGCCCTAACTGCCCCCGACGACCATGTCCACTCCCCTGCTGCTGTTGTGGGGGTAGGGGTCTGGGTAGTCTGTCTGAAAATCGTGGCCTGGGTCCACCCTAGGACTCCACCTAAATGTCACTAGGTCTGGCCCGACGGCGCTGCTCCTGATTTGCCATTTTTATCTCCCATTGCCGATGTCTGATCCCTTCAATATTCTGAGAAAAAGCCTGAATGCCGGCAATATCCAAGTCCTCTCACAGAGTGGCCGTAATACAAGTCTCCACATATTGGGATTCAGCCCCATAATAATCTGTGCACCCTAGCCGGCATGGTATCTACAAAAGCTGGTGCATATCGAGCCAAGGAGTCAAACCTCATAGCGTACTCCCCGACACTCATCAACTCTACTCTAAATGTAGAAACTGATCAACCCGGGCCTGTCGAATTTCCCGTGGCAGGTAGTGATCCAGAAAAGCCTCTAAAAAGCTGGGTCAAGTCGGAGGGGAAACACCTCACCCTCGGGACCTCTCCCAACTTTCGTACCACAGTACTGCGATGTCCCGTAGCCGAAATACTGCTAACTCAATCAACTCTTCAGGTGTGGCATGCATCACCCAGAAAATCCACTGCATCTGATCCAAGAAATCCTAAGGGTCCTCCTCTCGATCCGTCCCTATGAACTGCAGGGGACTCAGTGCGAGAAACTCCCAGAACCTCGAACTACCAGTCCTCCTGAGGACTCTGCGACTGTGGGTGCCACTGGCTGATGCTGTGCAGCCATCATTTGAGCTAGCATAACAACAGCAGTCCTAACCTCCTGATCCGATGGTACCTGTATAGAGACTACTGGAGGCGGAGCCTCACATTTGCTGCTTTGAGTGACTCCTGGCGTGGTGGAGAGTGTTGGGGAGACTTAGTTGAAGCCTCACCGTCGCTCTCAGATTGGGACGACTCCAACTGAGGCACCCTGCTAGTGCCTTCCCCTGTTGCAACATCCAATCTCCTACCAGTCGTAGTGTGTCACGGGTCTACTATTTCTCTGTAGACAAAATAATATGGTAAGCTTAGGTACTCAACCCTATACTATACAGCTCTATAGCATGACTGGATAATAAGAAAGAGTAACCATCCTATCATGCCTCACAGCCTCCTGCCTATAAAATGTGGTGCACAACACATCCATAGACAAGATTCTACTTAGCACGACTTGCAAACTCCCTGGGATACGACTTGCTCTAATACCAAGTTTGTCACGCCTCACCTTGGGAGGCGCGACTCGCACATGGTTCCCCACTAGGACCTAATCTGACTTAACTAGACCTGTGCACTCCTGGTGCAGGCTTACTCCCCAAATCAAGGAACCAACAGGCTATATCTCAGCTGTAAATAAAACCTCCGGCCGAAAAGGCCTTATAGCCACCTGTAAAGGAAAACAGCAAACCAGAAACAGGCAATAACAGGGAATACGATGCGGGCCAAAAAGACCACTACGATATCTAGTCATGACTGTAAGGTAAATCCAGTGTTAAGTTAAACTATGGATGACAAGGCCGCTAACTGGAAGCTAAACAAGGCCCAACATGACCAAAACGTAAACTAAAGTACATATGGTCCCCACACGTCCATCAACAGCTAACCACAGGGAAATAAAAATAATCTACAAGCCTCTACGAATAATATGATGGTCGGGACAGGGCCCCGGCCTACCCAAAAGTCGTACAATTAAAAAAAAGAGTAAACCTTCTATCTACAAGCTCCGGCGGAAATGAGCCGACCTTTCTAACAATACTGGTTGAAGGCTAAGAGGGACCAGCACCTCGTCTATCTGCACCTGCAGGCAAGTAATGCAACACCCCAGAAAGGGCGTCAGTACGATATGTACTGAATATGTAAGGTGATAACTGTAAATGACTAAAATAAAGAGATAGAACTGAGCATAACTTAAATGAATGGATAGAAGCCATACCTGAGTAATGGAACTTCTTACTAAAGCAAACAAAAACCTTACGTGGCCCCCATAAGCCGGGAGGTACAACCAGCACAGAATAACCCACTCGGGGCCCCCACAAGCCCTGCTGAGTACACTTCAGTCTATATAGCTCTATCAAGGTCGCACTAGGTCAACTAATAGCTATAACGGTCCTGTCGGTCCCCTTGGTCTGCAACTGAGCCCGCTCGGCCCCTGACTGTAGGTGTGTCTGAGTCAAGCGGACTCCAAATATCTGCACCCTGAGCACCAAGCTCGACGGGGGTGTATAGAGCCAACCACGGCATATGAGGATCTGGACCCCATCTTCATCCCTTATGGACAGCATACTATTCCATAGAGCGACGTCATCTCGCCCCTGGCGGGCGTCGACATAACTAATAACCATGGGGTCGATCATGAAGGCTATACAAGCATTATCAATCCCAAGCTAAACATGGAATTTGGGTTTCAACTAATAATAACAACTAATCACAATAGACATGCTTCTGGTACTCTTACTGGGATTCAAAATGATTTATCATGCAAAGGAAACTAACTTGCCGAAGGGAACTGCCTTAACATACCTCGTTCGCCGATTACCGACTAGCTATTAAGTTTCAGTTCACATCCAACTTCTTTTCTCAACTGCAATCGTATTACCGGGGGAATATGACTAGTTTCGATACTAAATTTTGCAAAAATGATAACTTTATATATAAATATTAACTATATTTCAACTTGCCGGAATACGATTGAAAACTCATAATTTTTCGAAAGTCCAGAAGGGAGAAATGCTTACTTGAAACCTGTGATCGTATAGAAATTTGTTTGGAGCAATTCCAACGACTTTGGCTCGGTGGGGTTACGATTTGCCGGGTGAATTTTGTGAAAATAACTCTGTAGCAGTGCTCCCTGCAGCCTTAAACTTTAATACCCGAAGTTAATTTGAATTCGGGCGGCGTTTCAAAGCGTAAACAGAGGAAATTTACTTGAATTCCTCGTGTTCTCTCCTCTCTGGACGTTTATATATGGAAAATGAAATGAAATCAAAGGGTGGAACATATATATACTTGAGGAAGTGGACAGGGGTCCGTGGCACGGACCCTGTCACGCCAATTCAGGGCCGTGTCATGGAGCCCATAATGGAGGATCATGGTCTGTGGCACTTTGCCCTTCTGGGTAGCCCGTCCAGCCTACTACTTTGAAATCCAGATTTCATACTCATTCTACCCTTCCCCCGGGCCCTTCCTCATACGTATTGTACTCTAAGAATCTTAACCAACGTACGAACAAGCCGTCTAAACATTAAAAACTTACGGGGTGTAACACCAACGATCCGTTGGTTCATCCAATGAGTCGTGCTACCTCTAGTTGCCAATTTCAGTGAGCCCAGAATCCAGGCAGTAGAACCAACAACTGGTGCCAATGAGTTGTGGTCTCAACCAACGACTCATTGAGGGACCTGTTGGTCCCCTATCTGCAGTTTTTCTCCAGGAATATTTTTATAATTTCTCACCTTTCTAATCCCTAAGATATGTTGTTTTGGGTTATATTAAGGGATTTTATTGGGGTAATCGACAATTACTTCACCCCTCTCATCCCCTCAGATAATCATTTTCGCCAGTTTTGTCTTAGAAACACTCAGAGTAAGAACAAGGGCAGTCAGCTTCTTCTCAGATTCTCAAGGAATTCTCTCCGAAAATTCTTCACCAGGTATGTGGGAATTCAACAAAGGAATTTTTCTACCCTTGTGTCCCAAAAACCCTTTCTAAATTTTCTATCAATTATAGCCCTGTAGTTTTGAAATGTAGAAGAGTTTCAAATAGAATTTTATAAATTTCAAGTGGAATATTATTCATGATATTAGCTGCTTTATTATTCCCAATTTCTAGAAATTTTGTGGAACTAGCATCTAGTAGAATGACTTAGCCCTAGTTTCTCAGTTTAGTAAAATAGAATCTTGCATGTTGGACTAGTTTTTCCTTGTGGCTTGATTCTATCAGTTTTTGGGTTCCCGTATTGTTAGTATATGTTGAAATCTCAGTCAAATGCATGTTAGTCCAGTCTCAGTTAGATTATTAGCATACTCAATATTATTCAAAAATATCAGTTGATCAATTTGACTACAGTATTTTCTTGAGGTGTTAGTGGTGCCTCCCTGTTAACAGATATTAGACTCAGATATCATATTTTAGTGGTTCTTTAGACGGTTATAAAACCTCTAAATAAGCAGCTCTGACCAGTCTTTGAACCCCCATCTTCATATTTTAGTTTTTTCTTAGACGGTTACGACGCTTCCAGATAAGCAGCTCTAGCCAGTATAAGAACGCCAGTTACAGAATCCGGTCTGATAAGACTCTCAGGGTACTTCCAGATAGGCATTCGTGACTTAGTCTTGAACCCCAGTTTTGAGCTATCAACTTAGTAATCAGTCTAGGGCTATCAAGTGGGAGTAGGACAGCATCGAGCGGACCGCGGTTCCAGCGCACCCAGGTTCTCGGAACTACATTGCCACCGTAGGTTATTTTATTGGCCCCATGTCCCCATACTTGTGATCACCCAGCTCATGCATGTATACCCTGTCAAGGTATATTGGGTCCTACCGATGGGGTGTAGACATCGGACTCCATGTCTAGCTCACGTGTTTATATGTCGATTATAAACTCTCCCACTAGTCAGTACAATCTCAGTTTATCTCAACTTAGAACAGTTTCAGTTTACTTAGTTTAGTATAGTTAGTTCAGATCAGTATCTCAAATTCAGGGCATGCCTATGACCGTCAGATAAGGTCATTTTGACCATTTCAGTTATATTTTAGTTTATTCAGTTTTAGTATTTCAATTGGTCATTGCATGTCATTATAGTTTAGTTATTCATTCTTTATGTTATGTTTTCTCCCACTTACTCAGTACATTCAAAGTGTTGACGCACACCTTCTATGTTGTATCGTATTATTATAAGGGCGCAAATAGTCACGAACCAGGTGAACCAGCAGGTGGTTTCGGTTAACACGAATGGGTCCACAACAGCTGCCCGAGTTTGGGACTTCACTCGGATGAACCCCCCAGCCTTTCATAGATATAAGGTGGGAGAGGACCCACAGGAGTTCGTGGATGAGATTCAGAAGATCACCCGGATTATGGGTGCTAGCTCCTCTGAGAGTGCTGACCTGGATACCTGCCAGTTGAAAGGGGTAGTCCAGATCTGGTACGAGCAGTGGAAAGAAGGGAGACCAGCGGGAGCAGAACCGGTGGAGTGGGAGGAGTTTGCAACAGCCTTCCTAGACAGATTCTTCCCCCAGGAGCTAAGTGAGGCTAAAGTAGAAGAATTCTTGAATTTGAAATAGGGCAACAGGACAGTGGAAGAGTGTGCATTGGAGTTCACACGATTGTTAAAATATGCTCCGAAGATGGTAGCCGATCCAAGGGCTCGCATGCTGAAGTTCTTCTATGGAGTATCGAACTTGGTTCTTAAGGAGTGCAGGACTGCAATGCTCATCAAAGACATTGACCTCTCCAGCCTCATAGTTCATGCCCAGTAGATTTAGGAAGAAAAGATGAAATACTTAGAGCGGGAGAATAAACGGGCTAGGACTGGCCAATCATATTATGGTCACCAGAGGTCTAGCTGTAGTAGCCGCCCACAGCAGCAAAAGAGGTCTCCAACACCACTTGACGGCACCCCTACTTTACGGTCCACAAGGATCGGAGGGTAGAGCCATGCGGCTCACGGAGTCCCAGAGTCATAGAGCCAGCAACCGCTACCCATCTTGCCTAAGTGTGGCAAGAACCATCAGGGGAATTCCTTCAAAGCAGAGGGTTTCTTTGGGTGTGGACATCTAGGTCACCGGCTCGAGAGAATGCCCGTCAGCAGGACAAAGGGAGATCATAATTCACCACTTCAGGTAGCTCCGGCGGGCGGCCCGGCTCGCGAGGCCAACACTCAGTACAGATGGTGAGGTCAGCGCCAAAACTGTTTTTATTCTTTGTCCTCTCGTAAGGATTAGGAGAGCTCACCTGATGTGGTCATGGGTATGTTATGTCTTTTCCATCTAGATGTGTATGTGCTACTAGATCGAAGCCGCTATCATTCATGACTTCCTATGTAGGCCCCATCAAATTTGATATCGATCAGAGGTCCTCTCGGAACCATTCTCGATCTCTACCCCGGTTGGTGAGTCGGTTAGAGTTAGTCGGGTGTATATAAACTGCCTAGTCTCAATCTTGAATAGGTCATTCAAGTGATCTCGTAGAGTTAGACCTGGTCGATTTCGATCTCATTCTTGTCATGGATTGGTTACACTCCAATTATTCCTCAGTCAATTGCGGAGACTAGAGTCGTTAGATTTGATTCCTAATGAGCAGTTTAGAGTGAATGACATTAGTTCCAGCATAAGGGTCGGATTATTTCATTTCTTAAGGAAAAGCTTATTTCTGGTGTACATCTATCATCTAGTTTGAGTCAAAGATTCTAGCTCTGATACCCCAACTATCCAATCATTTCAGTTGTTAGCAAATTCCATGACGTGTTTCCCGAAGATCTTCTAGAGTCCCTCCTGAGTGGAAAATAGACTTCGGCATAGACCTTCTTCTAGAAACTCAACCCATTTACATCCCTCCTTGCAGAATGGCTCCAGCTGACCTTAAGGATTTGAAGGAGTAGCTAAAAGCCTTCTTGATAAAGGTTTCATATCAGGCCTAGCATCTCTCCATGGGGTGCTCCACTGTGTCGTGCGAAAGAAAGACGATGCACTTTGAGAGAAGTGTATCGATTACCGTCGGTTGAATAAGGTCATAGTTAAGAACAGTTATCCCCTGCACCCAGGATCGACGACTTGTTCGATCAGCTTCAGGAAGCCAGTTGTTACTCCAAAGGTAGATCTTAGGTCGAGGTATCATCATCAAAAGTGGAGAATGTGACATACGGCAACTTTCAAAACTTCGGTATAGTCTCTCACGAATTAATGGTTATGTCCTTCAAACTAACTAATATCCCCGAAGCTTTCACGGACCTCATGAATAGGGTTTTAAGCAATATTTAGAAATGTTCGTCATTACATTATTGATGATATTCTAGTATAATCCAGAAGCGAGGAAGAACATGCTAACTATGCGAGGATAGTGCTACGGCAAAGACCGCAGGTTGTTCGCTAAATTTAGCAAATATGAATTATAGTTGAAGTTTGTGACTTTACTTGGTCACGTGGTCTCGAGTTAGGGTATTTCGATAGATCCCAAGAGATAGCAGCAGTGAAGAAGACTAGACAGAATTTACTTCCTCAACCGAAATCAAAAGTTTCTTGGAGTCTAGCCGGTTATTACCGATTTTATGGAAGGTTTTCCTCTATTGCATCTCTTTTGACTAGGTTGACTTAGAAAAAAGGTGAAATTCCAGTGGTCAGATGCGTCTGAGAAGAGTTTCTAGGAGTTAAAGACTCGACACTCTTTTGCTCCAATGTTAACCTTGCTGGAAGGCAGATGGGTTCATAGTGTATTGTGACGCTTTCGGAGTTGGACTTGGTTGAGTTCGATGCAGCGGTGCAAGGTGATAACACACCTCCAGATAGCTCAAGGTTTATGAAAGAACTATCCGACTCATGACCTTGAGTTGGCATGATGTGTTTGCATTGAAAATATGGAGGCATTACATGCGGGGCTCACATGGATGTTTTCACCTATTACAAGAGCCTTCGGAGATGTGTTCGATCGAGAGAAAGATTTAAACCTTCATCGGCGAAGGTGGTTAGAGCTATTAAGGATTACGATATGAGTGTGTTTGTACCATCCGAGCAAAGTCAATGTGGTGGTTGTTGATGCCCTAAGCGAGGATATCTATAGGAGCATGGTTCATGTTGAAGAGAACAAAAAAGAACTAGCAAAAGGGAGATTCACGGAGTTAGCTCGGTTGGGAGATACGGTTGGTTGATTCAGCTGAGGGCATAGTAATAATGCATATTGGATAATATTCCTTGCTATTCATTGAAGTTAAGTCAAGACAGGATGAAGATCTCATACTGCTTAAGTTAAAGGCAGTTCTCGAAAAGAAGTGGAGGCTTCTCTCAAAAGGGAGATGGTGTACTCCGTTACTAGGAGTAGCTATGTGTGCCGGATGTGGTGACTTGAGACAGCAGATGCGGCTAAATCACACGGTTTAGATATTCTATCTACCCAGGTGCTACCATGATGTGCCGTGATCTCACGGGATATTTACTGGTGGAACGGCATAAAAAGAGACATTGCAAATTTGTGGCTAAGTGCAGGCGCCGAGAGGTTAAGGTGGAACATCAAAGATTGGGAGGTATGACTCAGGATATTAGCATATCCAAATGGAAGTGGGAAGAAATGAATATGGACTTTATTATAGGTCTACCTCGGACTCGTCGGTAGCATGACTCAATTTAGGTGATAGTAGACCGAATGACCAAGTCGGCACACTTCCTCCCGAGTTAAAACTTCTGAACTCGGCTGAGGATTATGCTAGGCTACATATACGGGAGTTGGTCGGATTACATGGGGTTCCCTTGTCCATTATTTCATATAGAGGTACCAATTTCACCTCGCATTTCTGGGAGTCTTTTCGAAAGGACTCAAATTTACCCAGTCCAAGCTCAGCCACGACTTTACTCACCTACGAATAGATGGACAAGCCAAAAGCGGACTATCCCGAACCTTGGAAGATATGCTGAGGGCGTGTGCGATCAGTGCAAGGGAAGTTGGGATGATCACGTACCTCTCATCGAGGTTGCGTACAACAACAGCTACCACTCTAGTATCCGGATATGGCTCTATTTGAGGCATTATATGGTAGGAGATGTAGATCTCCTATAGGAGTGGTTTGAGGTTGGTGAAGATACCTTGATAGAGCCAAACTCAATTCATGAAGCTATGAAAAAAGGTGCAACTTATCAAGGAGAGGTTGGAAACAACACAAAGCCGACAGAAATTCTATGATGATGAGGAGAAGAGAGCTAAGAGTTTGCGGTAGATGATTGGGGTTTTTACTGAAAATTTTACCCATGAAGGGTGATGAGGTTTGGGAAGAAAGAAAAAACTCAAATTAAGGTATGTGGGACCCTACAGAATTCTGAAGCAAATTGGCAGCATGGAATATGAGTTAGAATAAACTCTAGAGTTAGCATTTGTGCACCGGTCTTTCATGTGTCACTATTGAAGAATTGCATCAAGATCCAACTTTTAGTTGTGCCACTAGGCGATTGTGAGAGTGAAAGATAGTCTCTCTTATGAATAGATCCCAGTTTAGATCCTTGACCATCAGGTTCGTAAGTAGAGAAACAAGGAAGTCGCTTCAGTAAAAGTTTTGTGGAGGTACCAACTAGTTAAGGAGCCACATGGGAAGCGAACGGAGACATGATGGCTAGATACACTCATTTATTCCCTTCCGGCTCGGTTCAGCATCGGTACTAAATCCCTCTTCCTGTCTCATTAATTCCGTCTCATCAGCTCTATTCAGATGCTCAATGTGCATTCTAGTTGCATCAGCTCTGTTAGCCTAGTTAAGTCAGTTTGGAGTCAGTTACTCCTTCATAAATCAATTCATAGCCTCAGTTTGGGGATTGTAGCTCTTTCCCCAGTTTTCCGGCGATTTTGCTTCATTCGAGACAAATGATCCAAAGGGAGATATTTAACACCCAAAATTTTCTAGACCATACTCAAACCTTGCAAGAAAAATTCATAAGAAACCAGAAAAAGAATTTCCTCAGAGCAACTGAGACGAGTCGTGGTCGGCTCCGCGACTCGTTGTGTTGGTGTGGTCAACCTTTCTTGGTCCTTCAGGAACCAACGGGACATGGAATGATACGTTGTGAGAAACGAGTAATCCTGTCACTCATTGGTACCCATCTCAAAAGTCCCTTTTCCAGGACCCCATGACTCAAACAATGACTCGTCGTGTGTTACAACGACTCGTGGTGTGAGTCCTTAGTTGAAGTCCCAAAAAAATTCTTGATGAAAATGAGTGGTAGAAACGACCCGTTGTCTCACAAAATGAGTCATTGTGACCACACATCATGTAAAGTCAGTGATTTTAATGGTTTCTTCATTAAAAGGTAATGACTTGACAAAACAACCTATTGGAGTCCACCAACGAGAGTCACATTGTATTTCCTTGTCGGTCCTCCCGAATTTCTATCCGGTGACTATGGGAGGAACCAACGACCCATTGGTTCATTCAACGAGTTGTGGTACCTCTCATTTCCAATTCCGAGTGAGCCCAGAATCTAGGCGGTAGAACCCAGCAACTAGTCAGTAATTCGTGGTCTCAACCAACGTCTCGTTGAGTGACCCATTGGTCCCACAATCGGCGGCTTTTTCAGAGTTTTTCTCCGGGATATTTTTGTAATTTTCATGTTTATAATCCCTAAACTATGTTATTTTGGATTATTTTAAGGGAATTTAGAGGGGTAATCACTTGATTACTTCACCCCTCCCATCCTGAGAAAATCATTTCGCAGAAGTTTTCTCTCGAAACTCTCGGACCAAGAACTAGAGCAGTCAGCTTCTTCTCGGATAATCAAGGGATTCTCTACGGAAATTCTTCACGGGTATGTGGAAATTATTCTTCCCTTGTGTCCCTAAACACTTTCTAAATTTTCTATCAATTTATAGCCTTGTGGTTTCAAAATGTAGAACGGTTTCAGATAGAGTTTTATAAATTTCAAGTGGAATATTATTCATGATATTATCTTCTTTGTTATTCCTAATTTCTATAAAATTGAAAATTAAAAATAAAAGGAGGTATAAGGAGAAAAAATTGGAGGATTGAAGAATGTGCTAAAAAGTCAAATGATTGTGAAGTACTAAAGTGCTTAGGGAGATTGGTAGTCACTATCTTGGCAAATAGTACCTACCCCGTCCCTTAGCTACATTACAACCATCTTAAGTCTTAATTGATCCTTGATTCAATGTTACTATATTAGTGGAGTATTACACTAAGGGCAAACCTATGGGTTGTCTTTTGCATGCATGTTGAGTTCTTTGGGAGAGTGACTGATAATGTTCTACTTATGCCCAAGTTCATATTGTTATATATCTTGTGAGTGAAAGGTAATCTCTCCAAATAATGAAGAGCACATAATGATAATACTTTGGTACATCTTGATTGCTAAATAGCGTTAGTTCTAGAAGCTAAGTAATTTCCAAACTTTAACTGAATAATGATCTTATATGCATGTTGAGTAAGTTGTTGGGGCTTGATTAGATTTTCTAATGATCCTAAGTGTAAGTAGACCTATTAGTAGGGTGAATTTTTGATGAAATTTGAGAAGAAAAATAGTGGGTGTGGGATGAACAATAGTTGCAGTGTGGGGTGGTGATGTAGGGTGTATTTATGCATTTATTAACCATATTTTGCCCATGCTTAGCTATGTTTTAAGAATAAATTGTGTGTTTTCTCATATTTTATGTGATTTATGTGAAAAATAGCTAACGCGCATGATTAGATGCTTTCAGATATTAAAATGATGGATTTGGGCTTAATTGTGGCTAAAAAAGAGCAAGTTTGACAAAATGGGATTGAGAAAACAAGTATAGTAGAGTTGGTATTGCAAAAGCATATTTGTGTTATGTCCTACGCGGCGCGCAGGCAGGGACAAAGCACCAAATGCTTGAGTGCGCCAAGCATATGGCACTTGGCCCGAACACGGTGCACAGCAGTGTCAGACGGCCAGAGCAGTCTAATCCCAGAAGTTCGATTAGGAACAAGAAGCTACAAATCCAATTCCAATCTAGCGGGGAGCAATGAAGGCTTAATCTACTATACATTGTGTTATTGTGCAATAGATGATCCTAACATAGTCCATTATAGTTGAATTTGTGTAGTTGTATATTTTATGGAAGATTCATCAGGTTCATGTGATTCAATTTAGCTTTGGAGATTTGTTAAACAATTTTATACTATTAGTAAGTATTTCATTATGATTTCTTCTATATCTATTATTATTATTTTCATAAACATGAGCGGCTAAATCTCTTAAGTTGGGGTTGTGGGAACTATAATGGATTAACATAAGTAGGCAAAATAAAATAGTGATTCTTGAATGGTGAACTAAGTGGATTATTATTCTCTTTTTTGTGATATTGAATTGCTCGTATCTTCAACTTGCTCGAACAAAGAGGTTGAAGTTAGGAAAAGAGAATAATAGTGGTAATTTGAGGCTACGGACCCTTATCTAATTAACTCAAGCTCTAACCGAGGATAGTTAAATCAAGACTTGCTGATGAGGGAAAAATATACACCACAAAGTCTGAGAGAATTTAGGTGAAATTTATCAATGTAGGCCAAAGAGACATTAGATAGACTTAATCTTCAGCCTTATACAAAATTCACCAAAATAGATCACTAATAAGAAGCCTACTACATTATGAAATCATGGAGAACACAATTCTAGTTTTGTATCATTAATTTAATAACAACTCAATCATTGTTTATAATTACTTTTTTTTCTTTTATATGTAACCCCCTTTCAAATATTGACTGCCAGTTGATTTACCCATTATTAACATATTATTTCTTTCATATTCCTTTGCCAGGATCGACTCCAATCTAGTTTGGTTACTATATTTGATAGCGACCACTTTCTAGTTCTTTGTGAGGTGTAATTTGAGTGTGATCAATAACCATACTCAATCCTGATGCATTTTTGATATATTTGATCACTCTAAATTGCCAAATTCATGTAATAAACCTTAGACTTGTGCATGAATTAATGTAGAACTTGGACAACATAAACAATATCAAGCCTAGTCATAGTAAGATATAATAATCTCCTTACTAGTGTTTGATAGCTTTTGCATCATTAAAAACTTATCATCTAAACTAGTTTTGCATGTGACCTCATTAAAGTCATGTGAAGTAAGATTCTGATTGTAATTCATTGAGATTGACCACTGATTTTACTCTCCTTGCCTTGAATCTGTAATATGTTCAAGAATATATTTTCTTTAATTCATCAAAATTCTAATGGCGTTTCTGAAAAATTCTATGCCCAGAAAAAAGATTTCAACTCACCAAGTCCTTCATTTTGAATATCTGTTGAGTGGGACCTAGTCGCTATTTGAAGTAAAACATGTTTGGGGTCTATGATCAACGAGGTTATTAAAAAGAACTACAATCAAATCAGAGTCAGTCCTTATGTGAAAAGGGATAGTCAAAGTGACTCTAAATGAATCTCAAATCTAGTAAAACTACTACGATATTTAGGTTCCATTATCTAGAAGCTTGTTCCAAGACATATAAAGATTTTTAGCTTGCAGCGTTATGTCCAGACTCTCACTAAGACCCAAAACTTAGAGAAATATACATATATACTTCCTCAAGTAGGTCACCTTGTAAAATAAATTGTACACATCCATCTGAAAGATGTGTGAAAATTAGGAAGTTGCTATAACAAGAATAATTCTTACTATCACTATACTCCACTAGTGAGAAAGTCTCCTTCCAATCATGGTCTTCCTCCTGGCTAAAGCCCTTGGCTACTAGCCTTATATTGAACCTTTCAACCTTCCTGCCAACCTTATATTTGATCTATTGTACCTATTTGCAGCCAATAACATGTTTCTCTTTGGCAAATCAATAACTTCTCAACTACCATTTTGCGCAGGCCTAAATTTCATATTGCATTGCAAGTACCCATTTGGTATCCCTCATAGCTTCATGGTAGTGTTGTGGCTCTAAATCAACAGCTAGTACATTCAGAAACTTAGCACATTCATGAGATAAAAGGTCATAGATTAGGTAGTAGCACATAGGATAAGAACAAGAAGTGACCTCATAGTCATGAAACCATCTAGGAAGAGCTTTAACACTAGGGTATGCTTCATTGGTATATGCTATTTTGCAAGTCGCTAACAATTGCTTCAGTAGCAGAAAGAGATATCTCAGGGTGATCATTCTTCTTGGGTTGATCAACTACTTCTTCAATAAAAGGTTCTTGAATATTCTCAGGAACACCAAGAGGAGCTAGATCATGTAAACATCATATTATTATATAAGTAGGAAGTCAAAAAGTAAAAAAGAGAAAATTAAAAATGTTAAAAAAAATAAAAAAAATAAAAAAAATAAAAAAAATAAAAAAAATAAAAAAAATAAAATATTAAATATTTAATTAATATTAAGAATTAATTATAATTATAACAGTTAAAATAAAATAATTATCTATTTTAGTCCATATTTTAGTTATTACATCTTTAGCCTAATCTTTTTATTAGTTTATTTTTTGACTTCTTCCTTCTTCATTTTTTTGTTGTTACTTTTTTTCAGCTGTTTTTTCTTTTTCTGCTTCGTGCAGTTCTTCTTCTCTTTTTTTTTTAATTATGTTTTGCTGTGTTTTTCTTCCTCTTTCTTCTTCTTCTTCTTTTTTTCTTCTTATTTTTTTGTACTTCTTTGATATAATTTTTTGCTTCTTTGTACTGCTTCTTTTCTTTATTTGCTTGTTTCTTCTTTTTTTTTGTTTTTTATCTGTAGCTTCTTTTTTTTTTCTTTTTCATAATTTTTATATTTTTAAATTTGAAAAATTAAAAAAGACAAAATTCAAGTTGAATTTGAAAATTTTATAAATTTAAATATTATTTATTAGGTGGATTAAGTTTAAATTTAAACTTTGTGTTGAATTTTGAGACACGAAAAATTCACAAATGGATTTTGAATTTGAAAATTATGACTACTTGATAATTGTGATTCGTTGGTAGTGTCATTTTGATTATGATTAAAATTTGATGTCATTTGAAAAAAATTTGACCCATTTCGAATGGAGTTTCATAGTTGAAGCTTGTACGAGTCAAAAATATTTTTATATAATTTATAATTTTGTATAACGGTGTAAAATTGTGTATAAACATCTCTTATACACATTTTTACATTTTTATACAAAGATTTATCGTATCCACAGTAAATATATAATATTGTATAATTTAGTATAATATTGTATAAACATGTATAAGCATTATTGCAAGAAAAAAAAAAGCTATATTGATGTAATATAAAAATGTGGGCTATGTGAATGTAATATTTTTTATAACTTGTATAATGCTAAGTATCATAATTGAATATTATATAATGAATCATACAATGATGGCTCTTGCACATATCAATTAGTATAATGTTTTAATGTATTTGGTATTTTTAAGAGTTGACTCTTCATTTTTTATTTCAAATTAATTTTATGGAGCTTTTTTTTAAACCCAAAATAATATTATATTTATAAATGTATCCCTTTACAAAGTGAGATTTTAAAGATGTTACTTTACAAGAAATTTATTCATTTTCCTATTATTTACAATACTAAATACATGAACTCATAAAACTCTATTAATTATGTCTATAATTTTCAAATAACATGTAATTTTATGACGCCCTTTTATATTCTGCATATATTTGTAGCTCATTCTCTATGTCACGAAATGAAGTGAATTTTTGAGAAAATTGAGAGGGTTAAAAATGGTCCATTGATGAGGCGTGGATGATGAAAATGTTGGAATACGGTCACACACGCAGTGGAAGCAAACAATTCAGGATCATGCACCAATATAATGAGCTTGACACATAAACACAATTTTTAATCAAACATAAAATCAATACTTATCTCTTTTAGCGTGACCGCGAATCAATCCTCTTGAAACTGTGCATAAATCGTCAATGCGTTCTCCATGTCTGCAATCTTCTGTTATAGCCTCAAAAATCTCTGAGTAGGGAATACATGTATGGGCAAGTACAGCTTCTCAGAAAGGTTAAAGTTCTCCATCATATTTCATGGAGGAAGAGAATCTTATTTATAACCACGTTTTAGGGTATAAGAACTCTAGTCCCAAAACGTATAGAAATTTTTCTCTCAAGTAATAGTCAAGCTTTCCTTCTAGAAGATCAGTTTTATTTTAACCAAAATCTTGTAGGATTTTACTTCTTCTAGAAACTGATTTCTTTCTTTTCAAGTTCATTAATTAATCGGGCATAGCGAGGGGACCACATATTTAATTAGTGAGGCTTTCAATTGTAATTAATTAGTGAATGAATGAATTACCTACCATAATAAGTACAGATTACTCCACTAAAAATTCGTAATTGCACTCTAGGTATAATTTAAAAATCGTTCATTAAATCTTATTTAACTCCCCATGTTAAGATTACGGATATCAATCAATCGAATTAAATTTCTGACTATTTAATTCGTTGATTAATTTAATCTTTATTCAGCGGCAACATATCATGTGGCGGATACTAAATCCACCTGCAGGGTTTCACATGAAAACTTATAAGCAATCATAAAGGGGTATCATCAATCTCAAAGCTGAGACATGGATTTCATCAACTAATTATTATTTCCCAAATGTGTTTGTCATCATCCAACTTATCAGGAATATTTTAACCTACGAAAGATCGAGTTTCACCCTTTGATAGACCAAAACAACAAACAAATTACATTGATCATAATAATTATATCAAGATTAAGAGTATAAGTACAATTAATGATCACAAGAGAATTTATTTTATTAAGTCGAGATAAAATACTTAGCTCTACTTGGTCCGTTCAATACATACAAATGTACTAGCACAAGAATTGGAATTATGCAATTCTCATAATCAAGATAATCTATATTTAATCTTGTGCTACAATCGTACCGATGATTTGTCCAATTTTAATCTTAGATTGTGAATATATATATAACCTTTATACTTATAGACAAGACGATTTAATCTTCCGTGTATAAGCTAAACTCTATACACTAAATCATCTACTATATATGTAAAGGACACATCGACTAATATATGATCTATTTGAACCTTTATTAAAATTAAATAAACAATTGTTCTATAATAAATACTATATCTAAACACACATGGTTAAGTACATAACTCATGGTTAATAGTATATATCCCAACAATCTCCCACTTAGACTTTTAACCATTATAATTGTTAGAATATACCATATCTAAACGCATGGTTGTGATATATACCCAACAATCTCTCATTTAGACTCTTAACCATGCATCTGCTTTTTCTGAGCATTCTTTTTACACGACTTTCAAAAGTTTTAGTCAATAAACTTAAAATAAACTTGTCAAGTTATTTTCTAATGCAACTTTGTCTAATAGTAATTCATCGTAACTAACCGGTTTGTATTAGTATCTTCAGGGATTCTATCAGGAAACTCTCTGAAGAGGGTACGCAAACCGATCTAGGATATCATTCTCCCATTACGACTAAGTACTATCACTACTGCTGTCACATTATAATGTTCTTGAGCCTTAATATTTTCTTCATTACCTTTCGTGTTGAAATCATAACAACTCCATATAGTGTTATTTACTCAACATCACCCCCACTACGTCTATTAATGTTTCTCACACTATAAATGCAATAGAATGTAATTCGACTTCTCGGTTAGATGTCTTAAGCTTCTGAATTTTCGGATGACTCATTTTATTATTTCTTTATAGTTCTGCATTTCTTACGAACATGATTTTATTAAACAAATCTTTTCTAATTGTGTTGTGTTAACAATTATTTTCTTTAGAGCAATCAAAATAATCTCATTCGTTTCACTGGATAACCAATAAAACTTACACTCTTTTATTCGTTCAATTCCAACTTGCTTTTCCCTTTCATATATGCTAGGCAACTCCATATATGAACATCTCTGATTAGCTGCATCAAATCACAGTTCTATAAGTGTCAAAGGTACTAACTTAGAATGAATTAAATTGAGAATGTAACTTGAGTTTTTCAAAAAGAATATCCAAGACGAAAAAAAACAAGTCAATAATTAATCTTATCATCACCATAAGAGTCTTACTTTCTTTCCTCTTCTACATCAATCTATTGTAGAGTACCTGATGTAGACAATTGATTGCAATCTCTCTATCTAATAAGTGATTAATGAACTCTCCATAGAGGCAACTCGCCACTATGATCGGTGCGGTGAGTTAATATATTTTCTTGATGTTTTTTTCATCCGCCGTAAATACCTTGACTATTTCAAAGCACTCAGACTTACAGAGCATCAAATAAATATATTCATATCATGAGTAATCTTCTATGAGTGACACAGAATACTCAAAATCACCTCTTGCCTGGATGCTCATTTGGCCACACAAATCGAAATGGATTAATTCAAACTTATCACTAACTTTATTTCCTTTTAAAGGGAATATATTTTAATTCATTTTTTCCTTCTAAACAAGACTCAAAAGTCGGTAGTGTCCTCACTTTCAATGAACCTTCAAGTCCATCAGTTAACCACCTCGAAAATCCTATCCAGAATAAATGACTTAAAGCTGGAGAGGACCACATAAGTTTCATTCAATATTAAAGAATAATATTTTCTCCATGGGATAGATTAATATTACTTTGTTCAAGAGATATATTAATAATAAATAGGCCATGCATTTATGTACCGCAAGAGATAAAAAGGTTTATCAAATTCAATAACACAAAAGTTATAAGAAGAATAAACTAAATATCCATCTCTTAACTGTTTAGATATTGAAATTAAATTCTTTTCAACAAAAGGTATATATACAATGCATTCTTGGAATTAATGTCATATCTTTAAAGAAAAAATATTCTTGAATAGTAGTAAGTGAACCGAATAAAGTCCGTTGGAAATCTGAGATATAACATATTAAATAGATCGTAATAAGCTGATAAATTGGATATTATTAAATTCAGAACGCATTCATCAATATATATACATACATGCATCTGAATAATAAATTTCGATGGGAAAAATACTATTCATGCAATGTATATATATTATGCAAGATTAATACAATCCACAATAAATTTATCCGATATGGAGGACGACCTAAAGTCAACGCGCAAATTTATTATTTAACTTGCCACGAATTAATATCGACAACCATTTTACATGTCCGTCTTAGAATTTCAAAACTGATTCTTATACCTCAAATGGAGAGTTAATACATGGTATCAATTACTAGAAATTTCACCTAGAGAACTTATAATAAATTTATCCGTTATGGAGAGACCTAAAAGTCAACACACAAATTTATTATCTCACTTATAATTAATAGCGGAGACCATAGAAATTGATTCATATCGCCACTTGAACACGAAAAATTTATACATGGTACATTGAGAGTATCAATGACTTAATCAAATAAACCGCTTGATGGAAGCTCTTTGTTAATCATAATTCTCAATCCATGTATAACATACTCACATGAAAAATAAAATAAAGGCTTCAGCTATTTTTAATAAATAGAACACTTTATAGAAACTATTTATTAATCATGAATTATTATTCAAGTAATATAATATGCATGTGGAATAAATCAAAGTAATGTATCATCAAATATTAAAATTCATAACACACCACACACACACACACACACACACACACACACACACACACACATATATATATATCCATGCATCTTGAATAGTAAATTTCGATGGGAAAAGAACTATTCATGCAGCACATTGTGATGTTAGATTATTCACTCTAATAAATTAAAATTAATGTTGACTCAGATGGAGAGTATATTATTAAGTTAAGGCAAGTGAATATCATTATTATCATCTGTTTCATTGATCCAACATGTAACTTCGATTGGAAAGTTAATACAAGTTATCAATAACTACTGACGAAAAACACAGTAGTTAACCGTAATGAGTCTATCCAATGGGGAAAGAAGACCAATGTCAACATGTAAATTCATTACATTACTGTTATATGTCAATGGAGACCATAGAGATTTGTCACGCCCCTTGGGGTATGAGCGCTTTGGTGCCCTACTAGGATCTGAACTGCTAGACTACTGAGTCTAAGCACTTCTGGTGCCTGGCTAGCTCTAACTCTGATTCACGGAATCAACGGGCTATATGGCATTTGTCATACGGCCCCACAGGCCGGCTAGGCGTATAGCCACTGTACAACAACAACTGACTAACCGGAGTCTCTTTATTATAAGGGGAACCTATGCGGGCCGACAAGGCCACCATGCTGACTAATTGCTTCTGAATCAAATAACATATGCCTAACTGACTACGTGGCCAGATGAGTCACCACTATATTGGATAAAGAGGCCCCACCACGGCCAACATAAACAACTAAACATACACTTCGGCCCCACCTACGACCGGCTAAACTGTCCACAGGGAGATATATACACAATCTGCAAGCCTCTAAGAATACTGATAAGATGGTCAGGGGACGGGGCCCCGACCTACCCATTACCATACAACAAAAAGAAAAATGGTATAAACCTCACCGAATTTCAAGCTCAGGATGACGGAGGCGTGACTCACTGCGCTGTCTAGGATCACGAGAATTCGGCTCCTCGTCTATAGACTACCTGCAGGCAAGTAATGCGATTACCCCAAACGGGCGTCGTACCCTTTGGTATTGTACCAGTATGTAAAGCAAGGCGGAACATAACTGAATATATACAACATACTAGTAATTCGAATAGCAAAAGTATACGGCTATGCAGAGCGTGGGATACGAAATAAGCTTATCTGTGCGAGTGTAAGGTATAAGCATACTGTCGGCGTGGTGGCACATTGTTTATCGGCTAATAAATAACATGTATATACATATATAACATACAAGGACCTATACCATCCCGCATAAGCTAGGAAGAGTGCCATCCAACACATAGTCTATATACTCTACCGGAGTCAAAACCATCCAAGTAAATCCCACTCCACTCATCTACTAACTACGAGCACCTCTATTAGCCCCCTTGGGTCTCAGCTGGACTATGACCTCGATATAAAGCTGTGTCTGAGCCGGAGGACTCACAGTACTCCAACTGCTGTACTCGGTACTACGTGCTCTGTAATGCTATGTTGATCGGCCCTCATATGGGGAAAGCTCCATCCATCTTCGTCCTCTAGCGGACGGCATACCCTCCTTGGAGGGCGTATCCCCACCCTCGGTGGGTCGACACGATTACTAACCCGAGGGCGGGGACGCTCAAGGTGCCCTCATACTTCATGAGGTCTCAACAAACAATAATCACGTATAACAAGCATGTTCAATTTGAAAATACTATCCATGTTTTGATATATGATTCTAACACTCTTTCTGTATTAAACTGATTCTCATGCGAGGCTATAGTATAAAATATTATTTGATTGTTGATATTGCTCTACTATCTTTTATTTTGAATATAACATAATATTATAAAACATGCTTGCTGGATTCATGCTGAACTCAATTCTCGACTTCTAGGTCCTTTCTTCTATAGTTCACGCTATTTGCTATACTGGATTACTAACGCGAGGGAACAAATTTTACATACCTTTTAGCGGATTTTCCGACTAATTAGCATAGCTCGGTCGGTACTTACGCTATTTCTCCCAGCTGCATTCATATATATGTCAATTAGGAGCCTTCATACGTTAATATTCTGAAGAAATATACACTTTAATATATATATATATATAGCTCAAACTTTGGTTTATCGAAAAATGGTGGCTTCGCTATTTCTCGAAAGTCGAGGAAGGGAGAATACTCATTTAGGGCTAAGTATATTGACGCACTAATCTGGAGCAATTCTACTTACCTTAGCTCGGCAGCCTGGCGATTCGTCAGCCGAATTTCTGGCTTAAACCCGTAGGAAGGGCTCCTCAGCTTGCAATACCTCGGTATGCGAGTTAATTTGTGTTTGAACCGCGTTTGACCGGCAATCGGACGAATATTTATAAGAATCCTCGTTCCTCCCTGTTTTCCCTCGGTTTCTCTGGAAATTATATGAGTTATATCATTAAAGCAAGTGAGGGGTTTATATACTTGGGCTGGACAGGACTTACGCTGACCTTATTTTGCCATCGCGGAGGTCCTCTCTCGACACGCTGCCATCGCGGAGGGCTCACGCGGCTCCTCCGCGTGGTTCCAGCTTAAATCTCTTATCAGTCTTTCCCCGGGCCTTTCCTAGCATGTATAGGTCAAATCTCTTAACCAACATGCGAATAGGCCATCTACATGTTCGAGAATTTACAGGGTGTAACAAGATTGAACCCTACCACCAGCGGTTGAAAAAATAATTTTTCTTAATTTTTAATTTTTCATAAAATAGAAAAATATTCAAAAACCCATCAAAATGACTCCGAATGGCCGAAACCACGACGTTATTCACTGCATATCAGTGAGTATTGTTCGATGGGTCATTTAGATGAACCTACCAAATTTCGGGTCAATCGAGTTCGTAAAATTTTCGATCTCAAATCTATGACCAATTCGGAAAACAACCAATTCCAGCCGATTTAAGAAAAATAATCTGATCCCATTTTCATCATATGTCAATTCATGTTAAATCATCATGTATAAGCATATTCTAGATTTAACATAAATAAAATCGATATAAAGAATAGTATTTTCAAATTTCATCAAATTTTAATCCAACAAGGCGCCAAAACTCATCTAAACCTACGACCTTAGAATGACGAATATGACATCGATACTATAAAGTTGTGAGCATCGTTCACCCAGGTCATTTTCAATGGTCTTATCCAAATTTCAGGTCAATCGGAATCATGAAATTCATGACGCAAATTATGACCAAATGCGAAATAATCGTTTAGAAAAAGTTAAGTATTAAAATATCTTGAGTTAAGTTTTCATTCTCCTAGTTATCCATGAGCACAAGGCATACATTGCGTCCTTCCTTTATAAGGCGCACAACACCTCCTTGCAACAAATCGTTCTCTTAATTAATACACTTTCGAGAATCAAAGATATTATGTTTTCTCCCTTTTGGGCGGTGAAAACCTCAATATTCTTATGAATTAATTAAGTGTTACTAGTATCTAAAGTTACATCTTCTACTAGTAGATAAAGTACCACCAGTAGCATATACTTACTTAGAACAATTTAGGCATTGTACAATGAGAATCTCAATGACTCAAATAAATAAACCGCTTTAATGGATCCTATTCATTTATTAAAATTCTCAATTCATGTACCACAATAACATCTCATATATATAATATATTAAAAATCTCCAATCATTTCAAATAAATAAATAAATCACTTGGATGATCAACAATTTATTAATCATGAAAATTCTTAATATATATAATTTTGCATGAGAAAAATAACTTATAATGAAACAATGAGTCAATAATTCCTTGAACATTAACAGTGTTATCATATAAAATCTTGTGCACATATAATGCAAAAACTTCAGAATCAGTCACTGTCCAAAATGACTCCAAGAATCAAGGACCACTGATTTCATAAATATCTAAACAAACAAAAAAAATCCTTTTTTATAAAAAAAAAAAAATTAGGGTTCCATTTATACAAAATTAAGGAATTCCTTTGCATTGTAAAAAGAAAGATTCCAATCATATTAGGAAAGTGCTCACTGCCGCCATGTATTCCCACGTGTTCATAGTATTCCACAATCTTTTATTTTAAAGATTTGGCTAGAACCATTCACGTATAGAACTGTCGAGCCACAGTTGAATACTTAGAGGATCAACACAATACCGGCGGCAGCGACAAAACTAATCTCCCGATTGTCTCTTACGTTTCTTATGATATTTTCATGTTCCAATCAGATGTCAATTAATCAAGAACAAATAATCATAAGTGATAATGTTTTTTCATTCGTTTAAATAGATCAGAAAAATAATATAATCATATACACAATACTACACGTGTGTGTATATATATATATATATATATATATAATTTAAATTTGATAATTTTTTGTGGTGAATTAATGCAGTACTCTCTCCGTTTTTATTTTTTTTTAAAACACATAAATACATATTTTAATCAAACATAAAATCAATACTTATTTCTTGAAGAGCGTGACCGTGAATCAATCCTCTTGAAACTATTGCATAAATCGTCAATGTGTTCTCCATGTCTACGATCTTCTTGCTATAGCCTCAAAAATCTCGGCGAGGGAATACTTGTGTGGGCAAGTGCGCTTCTTAGAAAGGTTAAAGTTCTCCCATCATATTTCATGGAGGAAGAGAATCTTATTTATAACCACATTTTAGGGTATAAAGCCCTAGTCCCAAAACGTATAGGAATCTTTCTCTCCAAGTAATAGTCAAGCGTTTCTTCTAGAGAAGACCGAGTTTACCCCAGCAAAAAATCTTGTAGTATTTACTTCTTCTAGAAAACTGATTTCTTCCTTTCCAAGTTCATTAGTGTCGGGCATGGCGGGGACCACATATTTAATTAGTAAGGGCTTTCAATTATGGTATTAATTAAATTAGAATGAATGAATTACCTACCATAATAAATTACAATTACTCCACTAAAATTCGTAATTGCACTCCTAGGTATAATTTAAAAATCGTTTATTAAATCTTATTTAACTCCCAATGTTAAGATTACAGATATCAATCAATCGAATTAAATTTCCGACTATTTAATTCATTGATTAATTTAATCCTTTATTCAAACGCTTAACTTATTTCATGTGACGGATTAATCCACTTACGAAGTTTCACATGAAAACTTATAAGCAATCATAAAGTAGTATCATCAATCTCCAAAGCGATACATGGATTCCATCAACTAATTATTATTTCACAAATGTCATTTGTCATCATACAACCTATCGGGAACATTTTAACTCACGAAAGATCAAGTTTCACCCTTTGATAGACCAAAGCAACAAACAAATTACATTGATCATAATAATTATATCAAGATTAAGAGTATAAGTACATTTAATGATCTAGAGAATTTATTTTATTAACTGAGATAAAATACTTATATCTACTTGATCAAAGTCCAATACATACAAAATGTACTAGCACAAGAATTGAAATTGTACCATTCTCATAATCAAGATAAACTATATTTAATCTTGTACTACAATCTATCTTGATGAATTTGTCCAATTTTCATCTTAGATTGTGTACATATATAAACTTTATAATTATAAGAGCGACGATTTAATCTTCCGTGTATCGCTAAACTCTATACACTAAATCATCTACTATATAAGAAAGGACATCAACTAATATGATCTATTTGAACCTTTATTAAAATTGAATAAACAATTATTCTATAATAAATACTAATCTAAACACATGATTAATAGTATATATCCCAGGCGAAGATGGAGATAAGAATGTATTTTCTGTTTTATTATGGATGATTATTTATCTTATTTTTTATGATAATTTTAAAGATTTGATCATTTATTTCTATTGGAAGAACCTATATATCATGTAGTTCACTTTTCATAATTTATACTCCAAGTCTCAAAGATGCATGAACAATTTGCCCGAGTATGCATCTAAAGGATTATATCACACATATTCCACTACATTTTCTTTTCTTCCTCAATAATTTAATATTTCTAAGTGTGTTTGGTGCATCTTTAACAAAGAATTATTGATCAGATAGATGTATATAAGCTTGTGTGTTTATTATTTTAAATTTTTTGTAGAAATATAGAGAGCACCATTATTTGGGATTATAGGCGTTACCAAGGAAAGCAAGAAATCAAGTATTAAAAGGCATAAAAAATTAACAGGCATTAAAAAATGTGATTTGTTTTTTCTTGCTTGTCGATCGGGAAAAAAGCTATTAAAAGGTGTATTATTTCAAATGTCCTAATTTATATGATAAATCACTAATCAAGAAATATATCTATATATGTAATTTGCAGGAATTTATCAATTTTAATTTTATTATTCAAAACATGTTAATATTCTATAACGATTTTAAAATTTTTTGCAATAAATAAATTCCGAAATATAGGTCAATGCACTTGGAGAGATGATCTGAAAATGAAAATAGAGGTTGAAATTACGAGTTCAAACTATGACTTCTACTGTCAAGTTATGTAGTTAGAAGAAAAAAGAACATAAGAAAGAAGATCGGAAAGGAGAAAAACTAGAGAGGAAATGGGACTCAATTTCCTCATTGAGCTTATAAATGTAGATAGGTTTGTTCGATGGGTTGCGAATTATGCCATGCATAAAGAATGAGAATATTTCAATTCTGTAGCTAACCAATACATCAAATAAATTTGATCTTTTTAAGGTTTAAAATATATTGTACATATATTATTTTTGTACTATCACGGTTTAAAAAGTATGTCATATTAATAAGGTATAAACATGCAATGTACGTAACTAGAAAATAGTTTATCAATAAACTCCATTACTGGAAACAAGGGATCATGACAATCCTTCATGTTTGTTTTGATAGGAAAATAAATTTGTGAAGTTAACACATCCTCTCTAAATAGGAAATATTTGGAATGTATGTCATCCAATTTGTAGCTTTTCTTAGTTGTAGAATAACCCACGAAGACAGTTGGCTATGCCATGGCTGTAAATTTATCTTGTCTGTGTTGGATTACGGGCACTCTGCCCGGCCCAAAGCAACGATTCAGGATTATGCACATGTAATATAGACAACAAATAAACATGAATTTTAATCAAACATAAAATCGAACCATCATCTTTCATGGAAGAAGAATCCTATTTGTAACCACGTTTTAGGGTATAAAACCCTAGTCACAAAACGTATATGAATCTTTTCTTTCCAAGTAATAGTCAAACTTTCTTTCTGAAGATCAGTTTGTATTTTTAACCAAAATCTTGTAGTATTTTACTTCTTATAGAAAATTAGTTTCTTCCTTTCCAAGTTCATTAATTAATGAGGCATAGCAGGGACCATAGATTTAATTAGTGAGGCTTTCAATTATGACATCAATTCTAAATAATGAATGAATTAACCTACCATAATAAATTATAGATTATTCCACTAAAAATCCGTAATTGCACTCCTCGGTATAATTTTAAAATCATTCATTAAATCTTATTTAACTCCCCATGTTAAGATTATAGATACCAATCAATCGAATTAAATTTCTGACTATTTAATTCATTGATTAATTTAATCCTTTATTCAAACGTTTGCTTATATCATGTGGCGGATACTAAATCCTGCGGGGTTTCACATAAAACTTCTAAGCAATCTTAAAGGAATTTATCATCAATCTCAAGGCTGATACATGGATTCCATCAACTAATTATTATTTCTCAAATTTCGACATCATCATCCAACCTATCAGGAAACAATTTAACTCACGAAGATCAGAGTTTCTATCTTTGATGAATAAAACAACAAACAAATTACATTGATCATAATAATTATATCAAAATTAAGAGTATAAGTACATTTAATGATCTAGAAATTTTTTTATTTAAGTCAGATAAAATACTTAGCTCTACTTGGTCCGTTCAATACATACAAAATGTACTAGCACAAGAAGTTGGAATTATACCATTCACATAATCAAGATAAATTATATTTAATCTTGTGCTACAATCGCACCGATGAATTTGTCAATTTTCATCTTGATTATGAACATATATAAACTTTAGACTTATAAGAGCATTGATTTTAATCTTTCGTGAATAAGCTAAACTCTGTACTAAATCATCTACTATATAAGAAAAGTACATCGACTAATATATGATCTATTTAAACCTTTATTAAAATTGAATAAACAATTGTTCTATAATAAATACTAATCTAAACACAGTTAACCGTACATAACTCATGGTTAGTATATATCCCAACAACCTCCACTTAGACTTTTAACCTATATAATTGTTAGAATATCTACCATATCAACGCATGGTTATTGGTATATACCCCAACAATATCCTACTTAGACTCTTAATCATGCATCTAACTTTTTTATAGGTATTCTTTTTACGAATATCAAAGGTTTTAGTCAACTCTTTGCAAAAAGGAACTTGCAATTGTTTATAATGCAACTTTGTCTAATAGTAATTCGTCGTAACTAACCGGTTCTGTATTAATATCTTCAGGGATTCTATCATACTCTCCCAAGAATATACACCGAATCGATCTAGGTTATCATTCTCCCACTACGACTAAGATGCTATCTCACTCTTTTTATTGTCACACTATAATATTTTTAGTCTTAATATTTTTTTATTACCTTTCATGCCAAATTTTAACGACTTCATGTAGTGTTATTTGCTCAACATCCTCCACTACTTTGAGGTAGTGGATTTCCTTATGTCTATTAACATTTCCCCCACTACATAATGCAATGGAATGTCGAAATTCGACTTCTACGGTTAGATGTCTTTGAACTACCACAAAGATTTTCAGATGACTCATTTGTTATTTTTTTTTAGTTCTGTAAAACTCTTCTAGGAACATGGTTTATTAAATAGTCCTTTTTCTAAAAATCAGCATTTGTATTAACAATTACACTTATTTTCTTTCAGGACAATAAAATAAATCTCCTTTAGTTTTCTTTGGATATCTAATAAACACTCTGCACATTCTTTCTTAATTCCAACTTATCAATTTTCCTTTCAACATGTGCTAGGCAACTCCATATACGAACATATCATAGACTGGACTTATATCAAATCCATAGTTCTAGAAATTGTCAAAGGTACTAACTTAGAATGAATTAAATTGAGAATGTAACTTGGAGTTTTCAAAAGAAATATCCCAAGACTGAAAAAACAATAAGCCAATCATTAATCTTATCATCACCATAGAGTCTTATTTCTTTCCTCTTCTACATCAATCTATTGTAAAGTACCCCACAATTAGATAATTGATTGCAATCCTCTATAAACAAGTGATTATTAAAATCTTCAAGAGGTACTTGCCCTTGTGATCGGATCACGGCGACTTAATATATTTTTCATGACTCTTTTCATCTAGTAAATACCTTGATTATGTGAAGCACTCAAACACGGAGCATCAAATAAATATATTCATATCCTGGGTAATCTTCTGTGGTGACCTTTGAATACTCGAGAATCACCTCTTGCCTAGATGCTCTTGACCACACAAATACGAATGGATTAGTTCAAACTTATCACTAGCTTTATTTTCATTTAAAGGGAGTATATTTTAGTTCATTTTTTTCTTCTAAACAGGACTCAAAGTTGGTAGTGCCCCACTTTCGTAGACGCAAGTCCATCGAGTTAACCAACCTCGATGTCCTATCCAAAATAAATGACTTAAAAGCTAGTGGACCAGATAAGTTTCATTCAATTCCCAAAGAAAATTTTCTCTTATAAAATCAAACAATTATTAAAATTATCAAATTAAAAAAACACAAAAACAAAATATACTCAACAACAAAAAAAATAAAAAGTTTATAAAGTTCAATAACACAAAAGTTATATGAAGAATAAACTGAATATCCATCTCTTAACTGTTTTGAACCTGCAATTAAATTCTTTCCAACAAAAGATTCAGATACAATGCATTCTTTAAATTAATGTCATATCTTTGAGAAAAATTTATATTCTTGGATAGTAGCAAGTGGAATAGGATAGAATGCATTTGGGAATGAGATATAACATATTAAATAGATCGTAAGAATGGATAACTTAATAATTAAATTCAAACCACATTCATCAATATATATACATCTAAATAATAAATTTCGATGGAAAAATACTATTCATGCAATATATATATATATATATATATATATATATATATATATATATATGCAAGATTAATATAATTCAAAAACAAAACCAACTCAGTTGGAGAATAAGTATTACTTTTAGTCAATTGTATATAATTATTGAACACTAGTTCCATTGATCCAACATGTAACCCAGTTGGAGAGTTAATACACGTTATCAATAACTAGCGATGAAAATCATAGTAATTGACCGTAATGAGTCTATCCGATGGGGAAAGAAGACCAATGTCAACATGTAAACTCATTACTGTCATCAATAACTAGTGATTTTATCTAGAGACAATCCATAATAAATTTACCGATATGGAGGAGACCCTAAAGTCAACACGCAAATTTTTTATCTAATTTTCCACATGAATTAATATCGATTACCACTTTACATGTCCTCTTAAAATTTCAAAACTGATCCAACATATAAACTCAAATAAAGAGTTAATACATGCTATCAATTACTAGAAATTTTACCTAGTGAACTTGTAATAATTTATTCGTTATGGAAGACCTAAAGTCAATACGTAAATTTATTATCTCACTTGTAATTAATAGTGGAGACCATAGAAATTGATTCATATCACCACTTGAACACGAATAATTTATACATGGTACATTGAGAATATCAATGACTTAATCAAATAAACCGCTTGATGAAGCTCTTTTTGTTAATTATAATTCTCAATCCATGCATAATTTAATGTCACATGAAAAATAAAATAAGAATCTTGGTGTCCCAAATAAATGACCACTTTGATGAAACTATTTATTAATCATGAATGCTTATTCAAGTAATATAACATGCATGTGAAATAAATCAAAGTAATATAACATCGAATATTAAAATTTATAACACACCACATATATATCCTTGCATCTTGAATAGTAAATTTCGTTGGAAAAAGAACTACTCATGCAACACACATATGTGATGTTAGATTATTCACTCTAATAAATTAAAATTAAAGTTAACTCAGATGGAGAATATATTCTTAATATAAGCCAAGTGAATATTATTATTACCATCTCTAGTTACATTGATCCAACATGTAACTCAGTTGGAGAGTTAATTCAAGTTATCAATAACTAGTGACCCGAAAAACACTGATGGTGGCGCAATGAGTCTATCCAATTGGGAAAGAAGACCAATATCAACATGTAAACTCATTACATTACTGTTGTATGTCAATGGAGACCTTAGAGATTGAACCCTACCACCACTGGTTGAAATAAAATAATTTTTCTTAATTTTTTAATTTCTCAAAAAATAGAAAAATATTCAAAAACCCATCAAAACAACTTCGAATGGCCAAAAAATGACGTTATTCACTGCATATCAGTGAGTATTGTTCAGTGGGTCGTTTACGATGAACCTACCAAATTTTAGGTCAATCAGAGTTCTTAAAATTTTCTATCTCTATGACCAAATTCGGAAAACGGCCGGTCGGGAGATTTAAGAAAAATAATACGTCTATATTCTTATCATATATCAATTCATGTTAAATCACTAACATGTAATAATGTTCTAGATAATAAAATCGATATAAATAGATGTTTTCCAGACTTCATTAAATTTTAATCCAACAAGCGCCTAAGCTCATCTAAACGTACGGCCTCAGAATGACAAAATACGACATTGATACTATAAAATCGTGAGCATCTTCACCGTTTTCAATGGTCTTATCAAATTTCAGGTCAATCAGGAGATGTGAAATTCATAACCACCAAACTATGACCAAATGCGAAATAATCGTTTTAGTTAAAGTTAAGGATTAAAATAGCTTGATTTAAAATTTCATTCTCTAATTATCCATATGATCACAAGGTATACAATGTGTTTTCTTACGGAAAGACACCTTAACATCACCTTACAATAAATTTATGTCGATTAATACACATGAGAATCCAAGTATATTCTCCTTTTCTTTTTTTTTTTTTTTTTTTGGTGAGAACCTCAATATCTCTTCCCCTGAATTATTAAGTGTTACTGAGTATCTAATGGGTATGCTATCGATAGATACAAAGCCATCACTATTTTACACTTATTCTAGACAATTTTCACAATATATTGAGAATATTTACAGGCTCAAATAAATAGACAATTATATCATAGTGAATCTTATTTATTAATTAATCATAATTCTCAATCTATATATTAATATCAACTCACATGTTTAAAACTTCAAGAATTTTCAATGACTCAAATAAATAATTCACTTTAATGATAACTATTTATTAATCATAGAATTCTTAATTAATATAAGATTATATACCGTGAGAAAAATTAATATCCATGTGTCCAAATAATCAAAATATTGATTCTTGGCCAATCAAAAAGAATGAACACACGAAGCTAGATTGTATCAACAATTTGCCCAAATATTAAATATTCACTTTGCCAAAAGTATTATAATTACTATGAAAACAAATGATACCCCAATGGTACCACTGCCGCCGCCAACACATGCAACGTTGCACCTTTTTAAAAAAAATTCTGGATAAAGAATCATGAACAAAATTAACAAAATGGCACTTCTATGCAATAAATAAACAGTCTACCGCAGTAATTAACCGATACAAAGCAAAATCATTGTTTTCTTCTTTTCTTTCAATCAAGTTTTTCATCCATTAAAACAAATTCGGAGAAAATAGGGTAATCATACATAATCACATATATATTTTTAGGTTATCTATTTAGATGTAAGTAGGCTCTTGATGTCAATTGTTAGATTACAGGCATACTGCTTGAAAACAACAATTCAAGGATCATGCTGCTTGTAATATAGACAACAAATAAACATGAATTTTAATCAAACATAAAATCGATACTTATCTCTTGAGCGACCGCCAAATCAATCCTCTTGAAGCTTTCTACAAATCGTCCAATGCGTTCTCAGATCTACGATCTTCTGCTATAGCCTCAAAAATCTCGAGTAGGGAATACTTGTGTGGGCAATCACGGCTTCTCGAGAAGGTTGAAGTTCTTCCATCATTTTTCATGGATGAAGAGAATCCTATTTATAACCGTGTTTTAGGGTATAAAACTCTAGTCATAAAGTGTATAGTAATCTTTCTTTCCAAGTAATAGTCAAACTTTTCTTCTAGTAGGCCAGTTTATTTTTAACCAAAATCTTGTAGTATTTTTACTTCTTCTAGAAAATTAGTTTTTCTTTACAAGTTTATTATTAATGAGGCATAACAGGGACCGCATATTTAATTAGTGAGGCTTCCAATTATGGCATCAATTTGAAATAATGAATGAATTAACCTACCATAATAAATTATAGATTATTCCACTAAAAATCCGTAATTGCACTCATCGGTATAATCTCAAAATCATTCATTAAATTTTATTTAACTCCCCATGTTAAGATTACATATACCAATCAATCGAATTTAAATTTTGATTTTATAAATTTTTAATTGATTAATTTAATCCTTTATTCAAACGCTTAACTTATTTCATGTAGCGGATACTAAATCCACTGCGGGATTTTTTCACATGAAAACTTATAAGCAATCATAAAGGGGTATCATCAATCTTAAGGTTGAGACATGGATTCCATCAACTAATTATTATTTCACAAATGTCATTTGTCATCATCCAACCTATCGGGAACATTTTAACTCACGAAAGATCGAGTTTCACCCTTTGATAGATCAAAACAACAAACAAATTATATTGATCATAATAATTATATCAAGATTAAGAGTATAAGTACATTTAATGATTTAGAGAATTTATTTTATTAAGTCAGATAAAATACTTATCTTTACTTGGTTCGTTCAATACGTACAAAATGTACTAGCACAAAAAGTTGGAATTATACCATTTTCATAATCAAGATAAATCATATTTCTTGTGCTACAATCGTACCGATGAATTTGTCCAATTTTCATCTTAGATTGTGAACATATATAAACTTTATACTTATAAGAACCGATAATTTAATCTTCCGTATATAAACTAAACTCTATACACTAAATCATCTACCATATAAGTAAAGGATACACCGATTAATATATGATCTATTTAAACCTTTATTAAAATTGAATAAACAATTGTTCTATAATAAATACTATATCTAAACACATGGTTAACAGTACATAACTCATGATTAATAATATATATCTCAACATTCTCTTCAAATTTACTACATATGACAAAAATTAAAAAAATCTTAGATGATCTCAGGATGATGCAGCCTTGAAAAATATTTCTTTGAGTGATCTACCTCTCAAAATAGTATAAGGCAATTTGTTATAATGTGAATAGTCTTAAGAACATAATTTCCCCAAAATCTGATAGAAATAGCAGCCTGAAACCTTAAAGCTCTTAGAGCTTTCGAGATATGTGTGTGCGTGTCTCCTTTCCTCTGTATCAGTTTGCTAGACATATGTAATTTGATATATGGTTCCTTGTGAAACAAAAAACTCTTGCACATTTGAATTAATAAATTTTCAACCATTATCAATTCTAATCATCTTAACAACAAAATGGTATTGAGTTTGAATCATAGAAAATAAAGATTTCAATATCCAATAAGTTTCGTCTTTAGCATTCACCAAGAATATCCCAGTGAGTATGGAGAAATCATCTACTACAGTAAGGAGGAACCTCTTACTATCAATAGTGGAAACTTTATAAAGTCCCTAAACATTTGCATATAAAAAATCGAAGACAACACTAGACTTGTTACTATGGATTGAAAATGGTAACTTAGTCTGTCTTGCTAATGGACAAATAGGACATATTGTACAATTATTATCTGTATCACTATGTTGGAATCTTTCAATTTTATTCAATGCTTCAAAAAGTATGTTTATAAGCCTCTTATAAAATAAAATAAAAAATTAAGCTTCATTGTATTTTTAGTTGCAAATAATGAGGCAAGTAGTGGTGCTTTGTTTGTATAAGATTTTTCTATATGAGTTGCATTTCCAATTATGTACGGTCCTTCTGACTCTCTACCAATCCCTAACACCTTGACAGTATAAAGATGCTGACGCGCACATATGTCGGGGTAAAATCCCACCATCCACTGCAACTCCTTGATTAATTTTGATATTGAGAGCAATTTAAACTTGAAGTTTGACATATAAAATACATTACCTATCTTTTGATTCTTCAGTTTAGTCACATAATTTTTATGTGTTATATCATACCTTTCTCCATTTGGCATATGCACTAAGTCAATTTTAGACAACAAACTTGAGCTAATTAATAATTTTAACCTTGAGGCCGTATGATTAGATGCTCCTGAGTTTATCATCCACTGTGCTTTTTACGATCCTAACAATAGAGATATAGTAATACATGTCCCTGATCTTGAAGTTCCAGCAATTTTAGCAACATCAACCTCCTGTTCTTTGTGAATCATTTGGTATTGTTTAGGAAAAAACTGTGCAATCTGACTAATGGAGATGTTCATTGGCTACTGTGCTTCCTCTGCTACAAATTAGTTGCACCCTTCGAGTAGTACTTCAATTTGAGTTTGTTTTCCTTTGAAACTTTTTCATTTGGATACCCAACCAATATGTCATATATATCTCTAGTGTGTCTTGTTCTTTAACAATGATCTCATTATTGATCAAACTTCTTAGGCTTATAGTTCTATCCTAGCCTATTTGTCATAAACTTTCTTCTTGCACAACTAGTTCATAGATTTGGTTCAGACATTCATAAGAATCTGAAAGAGTCATTCAATTTTGTGAAAAATTCTATATTTTTGAAGATGTTCTATGAATGCCTTAAAACTCCGATAGTCACATGTTGGAGGAGGAAATAGAGCATCAAATTCATCACATAGATCACTGATCTTAGTGAAGTAAATTGAGACTGTATTGTTACCTTGTGCGAGAAACACTATCTCCTTGTGCAAATAAAAGGTTGTTACACTATTCTCATTGTTGAATTTCTCCTTCAAATTTTTCCAAACTCAAGGTGAATCTGGAGCATAAGCAACTCTAGTCATCAACTTTTTCGACACTACATTCATAATCCAGAGCAATACGATTGTATTGCATTTCTCTCAATGCTAGAGTAATACACCAATATACGCAAATCTGGCATAACTACGAATCCAAGCTTGTTCTTTTCAAGAAGTACAATCTTCATATACTTTCTCCACAAACCATAATTCTCTGTCCCTGTCAGTTGATTACTTTCTCCACAAAACAATCTTCATAATGAATCATCGTAATCTACAATTTTAGAATTCAATTGATAGAAAAAATTATCATGGAACTTTCTATACTAGATCGAGTGCTTTGATACCATGTAATGTTCAGCTATCATGGAATGATTCAATGGAAGAGAAGAGAATAGTTGAGAGAGAACTGAAAAAATATATCATTTTCATCTATTCAATTAATGTGTCTATCATTTACTCTTTTACTTTTTATTTAATTATTATTTACCTCTCTCCTATTCATCACCGTAAATTTCCCCAATGACCACTCAATTCCTCTTCCATCTTCTCTTTCACTCATTATTCATCATCAAATCAGATGGTCAACCCAATCCTTCTTCCATC